>LOJH01037180.1:0-15327 GCA_001685095.1 Ellobius talpinus | reverse complement strand
TACATGCAGAATACTAAAAATACTGTATACATAATAAATAAATCTTTAAAAAAATAATAATTAAAAAAAATAAAATCTCGTTGTTTACAGATCTGGTTAGGTCATCCTAGGAGGCCCCAGGAAGGCAGAAATCATATTTAAACTAAGGAATGTGTACAGGGAAGGACATGGCTGTGTCCTCAAGGTTTCTTTTCTTCCACCTCTTTGGGGTGTGGACAAGGGACTGTGGCTGTTAACCTGCTGTCACCTACGGTGACCTTTCATTCACCACACACACCTTTGACAACCTGTAACCTTGCTCACTTCAAGCACAGCGTTGTAACATTCTGTGCTGTTTCTAGGATTGCTGGATGTTTTTAACTTCCCCTTTGCTCACATCTGCCTCAGGGGAGTTTTTCCTGAGCCACCTGTATAGGGCAAGTACGGCAAGTCCTAGCCCTGCTTCTCTCCTTTAGCTGGAAGGCAGGGACGGAAGGCTCCAGGATGGGGAGGATGGGGGAGGTTGCCACACCAGCGCCTTCCTTGGGAAGACTAGGGTGCCTGAGGACAGGCAATATACAGCAATGAATAGAAGTCCTTCCTGCTCTTCCTTTGGAGAGCAACTCCAAACGACTTTACTCAGGAACAAAACCACAGGCAGAAGCAAGCTGTGCCCCAAGAGCCACTTCTGTGGCCTCTGAAGTTCTTAGAGGAGGCTGCCCATGCCAGAGGAGCCCAAGCCTGGAAGTCTCCCAGCTTCCTTCACACTGGGTCCAAGCAAGGCTCAGGACAGCTACTGGGTCTTACAGTCCCCATCACTGCTGTGGGCTGTCTTTACCTTCTTTAGCTCCTTCTGTAGCTCAGACTCAGCCACCATGACCTGCTTTGGCTTCTGATACTGTGGAGGGAATCAGGGAGAAAGCATAACTCGGTTACTAGCCCCTCCCTCCACACACACACTCTGGATCCTCTTGTACATGAGGAAACATAGGTGTGCAGGTCTGAAGGACTTGCTCAGGCCTGTGGCTGGGGAGGAGCATCCCCATGATGACCGCTCAAGTCCCCGTAATGGCCTCCACACTCCCCCCAGATGAGTAGGAGAGCCTGTTCTTCAACAAGCAGACCTAGGGCTTGGGGTGCCTGAAGGCAGGGGAGTGGGCGAGGGAAGAGGAACCTCTTCTCTTACAGAGATTATCAGGGTGCAGTTGGCGTGAGCAAAGGTCAGTGCAGAGTCATCCAGAGGAAGCTGGTGTCGGTCTAGGTCAGGAATGGAGAACTTCTTGTAGTACCTGTGGGGACATCAAGAGGCTGCTGGGGAACCAGCATGGTAACCCTGGCAGTTGGGCGCCAGGCCCTTCGCCACCAGGTTTCTACATAGCTCCTCCCTACTTTCTATACAGCTTGACAGGAAAAGGGCCTGGGTTTTTTGGGTCTGTGGCTCTGGAATCAAAAGGATGATGGCAGCCTTCCAGCGGGTCAGCCANGGGGGGGGGGCAGTTCTGAGATTAGCCTAGGGGTCAGACTCACCAACTATACAAAGAACATCCCCAGACTCACGGGGACACCAGAAATGGGACATTTATCCTAACAAGCATCAGCAGGACATCTAAGGCTGTTTACCTAAAGTACAGTTACTACTTACATGAGACCTCACTGAAAGATTGGGCCACTTTTGTCTGCCATGGTGACGACAATGTGTCTTTGAAGGCCTCATTTACCGACTACTAAAACCAGACTGGACCGTCACCACAAGGAGCTATCTCCTGGGAGGACAAGTCATGAGACTTATGGAACCCGATCTCAGATTCTGGACCCTTTTCCCATATAGTAAACACAAAACCAACCAGATAGCACAGATTCCGAAGCTTTGCCAAGAGGGAATGCAGTTGGGAGGGAGGGAGGGTGCTGGTGAAGTCAGGCTCAAAGTTCCTCAATGCCTGGCCCTCACTTGATGCCCTTCCTCTCAATTTCCTTGGTGGACTTGTGGGCTACATGGGCTGAGCACTAGCCAGGGGCGGCTAGAGCCCCTACCTGGACAAGTCATTTTCTGAAGAGGGAGAGCGGCTGTGTGGGCTGAGGAGGGAAATGCCTCAGGCAGGTACAAACAAACTCAAGAGAAGGGCCTGGAGAGAATGGGCTTTTAATACTTCAGAGGGACCTGGCCCTTGTGGTGACAGCTACACTGAGTCCACTTCAAAAGCTCTGATGCCCTGGGGACTCAATGCAGGGTTCTGCCCTGTCTTCCCTGCCCAAATCCCTCAGTTCAGAAGAGGCTCTGGGGCCCCTCTCTTCCCAGGTTCCCCTCTCCCCACCAAGGTGCAGGGACCCACGCAGGAAAAGAATGTTTATTCAAAGGCTGACAGTTCAAAAGGAGTGGGGGCTGAGACCCTAATGGTACTGCAAGTTGCTTTCTTTTCCAAAGCTCTGCCCCAGGGAAAGGCGATCCATCTGCCTGCAAAGGGTGGAATGCCTGCTTCATCCTCTTCCTAGCCAACAGGCTAAGTGAGGGCTTTTCCTGGGGCCCTGGTCTGGCCAGCAAAGGTGGCAGACACTGATAATAGCAGGGGGTCAAAGGTTAAACAGTGGAGATTAGGTGAACACAAAGGCTTGTTAGGAAGTGTTAACATCTTCCCTGCAAATATACACAGAAAGCAGGACCAGGAGAGAAGCACCGCCCACCCCCAGGCAGGGCCAATGGAAGAGAAGCAGCCCAGGGCTTGTTGTCGTCCCCCCCCCCACAACTTCAGGATCACAGAGAACTTAAGGTGTATTGCTTGCCCCTTCCCTTCCCCTACTCCTACCACCAGTCTAGGGAATGGACATTGCCAATGCTTGAGAGGGTTAGCTTTGTTTTGCATCTCTGATGGATTTTGTTCATTGGGTGAGGTTAAACAACCTCTCCTAGAGACGCCTGACATCTAGGGTGCTAGTGAATAAAGGCCTCCATCTTTCCCTCTGCACAGCCGCCCCTGCTCACCTGCTTAGCTTAGGGGGTGCCACAATACCTGAACCTGAGTTTTTCACCAGCATCTGGATGAGAGGAAGCCACTGTGCTTCTGGAAAAGTCAGAGTGCCTTCCTGTCCCACTCTACCACCCTGCCCAGTTCCCTGCAACCCCTGGCTCTGTGCATGGAAAAGGGTACCAGTTAGGCTTGGTGAAAGCCCCTGAAGGAGCTGAGGCAGGGGCAGGCCTGCTGTGGACAGTGGCGTGGTCTCTGCCTCACACTCCTCTAGCATGTCCACTGGCTTGGCAGGTATCCAGAGAAGTCTCTAGCCAGCCCTGCCCTAAGAGTGGCAGCAGGTAAAGCTCAAATCTCAGGCACTCAGTCTGCACAGGGCAGACTACACCATGGCTTCCTGCTGCCTGTAGAGTCACAGTGAAGAGGCCCACACTCAGCTTCTCAGAGCCTGACTGTCAGGAAGTTATCTGAGCATGGAGTCCTGTCGTCTAATAAAAGCCGCAGTTAGAGTATCACCAGTGTCAAGTTAGCCAGGCTCTCTTCAGCGCCCTTGCTTTGGCAGCTTGACCATGGTACAGGGTGCATGTGTGTATCTGGTCCTAAGTTCCTCAAACTGTCATGAGGTAGTGTAAGCACGCTTCTCACAAGTGAGGAGACCTTGGCCAGAGTCTACTGTTGGCACCTGGTAGATCTAAGCCAGAGTCGTCTTAGTCCAGCACACTCGGTCTTTTCACTTCCGGCTGCCAACTTCCAGGCTGAAACATGGAACCTTCCTTATACAAACATGTTTCTCAGGACCAGATGGCACCACACCAGGATCCCATAGAAATGGTTTCTTCCTTCCCAACTCATCTTATTAATACCCAAGGTCAAGACTACAGCAAGACACTGGAATCAACTTCTTCAAGCAAAGTGACTAAGCCAGTTCTGCAGGGGCAACAAGGCAACTGTGTAGCTCTGGTTGGGAACCACGTTCTAGAATGCTAAACGAGGGCACATCTATAGGTGAAGAAAGGCAGAACCCAACAAAAGTGCTCTGGTGGGGGGCTCCACAAATACACAGCACTGAGAGAGAAGTGCACACTACTCTCTGCACAGGTCACTGTATGCTTTTTATATGCATTTCTACAGACATTAATATATAGGTAAGAATATGCTTCATGTCCCCCTCTGAATGGTATCATGATCAGGAAAGAGATTTTAAAAGTTTTCTAAAAACTAAATCCTGCTCATACAAAACACTACTGTGATTTGTTTGACAGCTGGAAGTACTGGTAGCAACTGAATTTCTCCAGGTAGAAGGTACGAACTCCATTAGGCACAGGAAAGGGCTGGTTAAGTTTGGTGGCCTCTCCAGCCTACCTAAAATAGGGACCTGCAGGGGGCAGGCTGAGCCTGGTTTAGGACTCAGAAATTCAATTCTAAAGTGACCTCCAAAATATCATTTTCTTTTCCTTCTGTGTGAAGCCCTCCTCCTAGGGTACCACTCCCATCCCACCTTGCCTCCAATAGCATCTCAAAAATGCCTCCAACCCCTGCCCTTGGGTGCTAGAATGCTCCATTAGTGAGAGCCCCTGGCCAACAGCGCCACCTATGGCATCTATGGTATACACGTGCAGGGGATGGGGCCCAGAGGATCTGCTCACAGATGAAGTTTTTGGTGAGCTAGCTGGCCTCTCTTCCAGAACTCTCTTGTAATCACATTTCTGCCTGATATCTGTATTCCACAGTGACCTCTGGGGGACGAAAAGGAGGCAGCAGCCAGCTCCACAAAGCGCTGAGCTGCAGATTCAGATGCTATCAGAAGCACTTTTGTTCCTAGTTTGGACCCAGGGCTTCGTACGCCAGGGAATGCTTGCTGAAGCACGGAGTTTGTTTTCCTACAGGCAATTTCTCTGTTGTCTGAAATTGCTAAATTCCACTTTAGGCACTGACTCCTGTTAATGATGAGAACAATAACGGGAATAAACTGCCTTTTATCTGAGGACTTCAGTGTGCTTTATAAACGCAAACCCTTATTATTATGACTTTATATTTATAGACAAGGTCCACTACGGGGGCTGCTGGCTGCATGTACAGCAATAATCCTGAAATTAATTCATTCATCTTTACCCTTTCCCTTGTCCCCTTAACCCTGCCAAAGTGACAGGATGTGGGAGTGCTAAGAGGACAACAGGACCCAGGGCTGCACTGGAGGTGGCTGGGAAGTCCTCTGCTTCCTAAAGGAGACTGCACCACCTCACCTGAGGCGGGGGAGGGGGGAGAGCTCTCCTGTGAAGCAGCAGATGCAATGTAGGCACCATGGGGTGAGGCTCTGTACCCCAGCAGCAAGTTGGGTGGTTTGGCAGCTTGTGGATGAGATTAAAAAAAAAACCAAAAAACCACCAAAACCCTTCCCAAATGAGGTCCCTGTTTAGAACTGGCCCTCATACTCTCTCTAGCTCAGGCTGAAGTGGATTTATTTCTAGACCCTTCGTCTGTGATCAGAGTACCAGAAACCCAAATGTGATCACACCCTGGCCACCTCTCAAACCTTAGCACTCACTGCCTTCCCCCTAACAGATCACAAAGGGAATCTGAAACAGAATTCTAGAGATTTCTGAGAGCCAAACTTCTGCCTTCTTCCCCTTAGTCCAGGGAAGGACGAGGGCTGGCACCCAGATGTGGCTTCCTGCCAATTCAGTGACATCATCAAGCCAAGTCCACCAGGTCAAGGACATAACAACCTTAGAGTAAACTGCCAGAGACCACAAGCTAGTGGTTAAGCCCTCATTCATTCAGCAGATAGTCACATGAGCCCTAGGCTAGGCCAGGTCCCAGACTAGACCCTGGCTTGGGTTTTCCCTTGATGGAGCTGCTGCACAGTCAGTTCCCGGACTCTGGCACCCACTCTACCTCAGCTTGCACACAGGGAAACAGGTGCCCACCGTGCCACTCACTTCTTGTTGGTCGTTCTAACAATGACACAGCGCTCCTTCTGGGCCACAGAGACGCTATAAACATCCTTTGGGTAGGGGAGATTTCGAATCCGCCACTGGAAACTTGTTTTAGTGTCCTTGCGCATGAAGATGGGCTGTGGAAAGCAAACCAGCCCAGGGTGGCCTTAGACTTGCTGCGTAGTAGAATGATCTTGAACTTCTGTTTCCTTACTCCACCTTCCCAAGTGCTGAGACTATAGGGCTGTGCTATAACGCCCAGGTTATCAAGGGCCATTCTTGGGGAAAGGTACAAAGGGTTGGCCCCCACCATCCTCAGACTCTAGCTAGAGCCAGACAAGAACCCTCTGCTCTTCTCCATGGCCCCCACCCTCCCCAGGCTCTAGCTAGAGCCAGACAAGAACCCTCTGYTCTTCTCCATGGCCCCCACCCTCCCCAGGCTCTAGCTAGAGCCAGACAAGAACCCCTCTGCTCTTCTCCATGCCCCCCGGCTCTAGCTAGAGCCAGACAAGAACCCTCTGCTCTTCTCCATGCCCCCCCTCCCCAGGCTCTAGCAAGAGCCAGACAAGAACCCCTCTGCTCTTCCCCATGGCTCCCACCCGAAGCAGTTGTTATTGCTGTGACATACCAGGCCTGGAGGCCTTGCCCAGGAATGGGCAAAATAACGTGTTTGGATGTTCACACAAACCTAGTGTGGGTAGGTGGACATAGTGAATATAAGATGGTCAGAAGTCTCCTCCCACTCCCCATTAGACACTGGACAAACAGACATACATTGGCATTGCTTTCCTTGATGACCTCTGACCCCAGGCTCCCGGCTCCTGAGGGCGCTGGCTCTCCCACTTCAAGTTGCCACTGGCCCAAGGCTCCCAGGGCATTTTTCACACGCCATTTTCTCACTGGGGAGAGAAACAGAAAAAGGATGAACACTCTTTCCCCGCCAAATCTGACAGGACATTGGATACCTGGAGCAGGACAAGCCAGGTCTTTTGTCTCCATGTTGGGTCTTTTGCACCTGATGGGGAATCACATAACCTGGGAAGTCAAACTGGGGCACCTCAGCAGCAACAGCTTGCCAAGTCCACCTCAAAGGCAGGCAGACCCCTGGCACTGAGCAGCTCTGAGAGGAATCGTGGGGGCACCCAGCAGAAGGCAGAGAGCTGACAAAGGTCATTTCTGGAAATGGGAAATCTGGGTCTTCAAATGGAGTTTGGCTGTGGTTTGCTGTTTCTTGTGACACAATCTTATGAGATAGCCCTGGCTGTTTTCAAACTCTTCCTTCTGTCTTGGCCTCGAGTGTAAGGACTGCAAGAGTGTGCCAGCATGCCCATCTTTGGATGCATTTCCCTCTCTAATAACTATGCAAAGGGAAACGAACTGCATGAGAGTTGTTGTCCAGGTATGTCTCACAATTCAGAAAGTCCAAAGACACTTATTTCAGGTATGCCTGGCTTAATAGCAACAGACAGCAACCCCCCTACACACACACAGCCCAAAAGTTGTGTTTAAATAATCTTGAGCTAGGTGTAACTCACTGATAGTTTTTCCAAGCACTAGGATTAACCTCTATTATTGCAATCAACAGTTTGTTGATTGTATTTTGTGAGACTTATTTATTGCTTTATATGTTTGGCTTGCACTTATATACTACATTTTAAATGCACTAAGTGTAAGTGTGATTCCTTTTGTAAAATGGATCCTTATGTTTATAACTTGATAATGCAAATAACCATCTTTTCTTGCCCATGTATTACAACTCAGACATTTGTGAAAGGTTTTTCTTGTTGTGGTTGATGTTTTTAATCCCTGCCCTCCCGTCCTTTAGGTTTGTTTTGTGATGTAAACTCCTCCTGTAGCCTAGGCTACTGCTAACCTCAGGGTGGTCTTCTGGCTCAGCGTCATGGGTGCTGGGCTTATAGACCTGAGCCACCATGCCTGTTTTTATTTTGGTGTTGTTTCTGTCTTTTAAATAAGACACATCTATTCTGGAAATCATATATCCAGACAAGAGTCAGCGGGCAGATTCTCACTGAGCTCCAGTCAGCCCTGTGCTGGTGGCTGCTCCCATGCAGTCCACCAGTGGAGATGTTTTGCTGAGGTCCACCCTCCACCCCCACCCTTCTGCTGTTTTAAGAAAGCCTGGGCTGCCGAGTTAGGGCATAATACAGCAAGAGCCGAGCAGGAGGCGGTGCTGAAGTCTTACAGCTCCTGGAGCTGCTCTAGGATCTGACCAACTCAGAAAGGGCCTGATGGGCAACCACAACTGTTGTCAGGGATGGCTCTCTTCAGGGTGGGGCGGGATCTTTTCATGGTGGCAGCATCAGGCCTGTGGCTTCTGAGCAGCTGGGCCAGGCTTGCACATGCTCACTTCTGTGAGCACAAAAGCTGAACACAAAAGTGTGATGTAGAATTAGAACCTTCCCATGAATATGGGCTTTTTATAATGTCTGCTGAATTCTGCAGTGTGATTTTATTACATCTTAGGGCCAAAAATTCTCACATTTGCAAGTTTATAATGGAAATGAATAAGGATAAGTGAAACCTGGAAATATGCTTTCTAGGCAACTTCTTATGCCCACAAATACTTCCTTAAATGAACGGGCTGTGACTAGGAGTGTATGCAAGTCCCTGCAACACCTCCCCGGAACACCATGGAAGATGGCCTCAAGGGGCTCTGGGACAGTTGCAAACAAGTGACAGACACCTCCTAGCAGCAGCTTACTATGACAAGATGACTGAGCCCGCTCCCTGTGACAGCAAAGATCACCCCTGGGTTCTTAAACCATGTCTAAAATGCTACGCACAGGCTGGGGTGCAGCTTGGTGGTAGAGCTATGCCTAGCATGTGTAAGACCCTGGCTTTGCTCCTCAGCAATAGGAAGGAGGGGGAGGGGAAACCCAGCAACAGCTACCCATATAAAAAATAAGGCAGAAAATTACTTTTCCCCCAGACATGGTTACAGCAGTATCAGGGGATAGCTACACAAGCACCTGAGACCGTTTGGTTTCTTTCCAGACAGGGTCTCACGATGTAGCTCTGACAGTCCTAGAACTCACTATGTAGACTAAGCTGGCTGTGAACGCAGAGGTCCCCCTGCCTCTGCCTTGCAAGTGCTGGGATTAAAGGTGTGCACCACTGTGCCTGGCTAAGAGCACTTAGTATTAGGAGCGAACTAGCACCTCTGGGTCCCCATACCATTGCTGTATGGCAGAACACAGCCATCACAGGTTTAAAGGGGGCAAGTTCACTTAGCAAATATCTAGTCCAGCACCTCTATTTTTGTTTATTTATCAAGGAGAAAGCATTTCTTCCCCACCTGCTTGCCTTCAAGCCCTGCCTCTATTCTCCGGGGGACCAAACATAAAGAACAGTCCCATTTGCAAAAGGGACAGTTAAAATTCAGGTCTACTGATCATGTGCCACATACTTAGAAGGCTGGGAGGATGGAGGCTATAGGCTATTGGGCTAGATAACAAAACAAACAAAGAGAATTCGGGTCTTACTTAGAACCCCATATTCAGAGTTCAGTCATCAATAAGAGATAAACTGTAGTCTCCAAATGTTCTAGACAGATGTGATGTCCCAAAAGCCTTCTTCAGCACTTTTCCTTTTTTGGGTTTTGAGATCAGGTCTCTCTATGTAGCCCTGGTTGTCTCAGAACACACTATGTGGATATGGCTGGCTTCAAACTCACAGAGATCCTCCTGCCGCTGCCTTCTGAGTGCTAGTATTAAAGGTGTGCACCACCATGCCCAGCTTGTGTTTCTATTTTTATACTTTAGCCTTTAAAGGCCAGGTTTGGTTATCTGAAGGGGAACACTGATGAATTACTACCTAGTTGGGCTGGGGAAGCAAGATGGCCCTGTAATCCTGGGCTCTGTTAAACTGCTTGGTCTTGGGACAGCACCAGTATGGCTCCTAGGAGCAAGAGCCACTGCAGGAATCCCAGCTCATCTTCCATAGAAACCTGCCCAAGAAGGAAAGGTCATTGCACTTCTGTTTCCTTATTTCTCATCCCAATGCCGCTCAGGGTCATGGAAGTGTGGCACCCTTGGCTGTCTCATTTCAAGCACCCTGGGGAATCATATTCTTCACTATAGTATAACACAGTAAGAAGGTCCCCTTTCCAGCCTCTCAAGAGGCAAGATCCAATGAAAGATTTTGAAGTCCTTACTTTTCCCAGGTATGTGGGCATGGGCGTGCACAGGCAGAAATGCAGTCTGGGCTTTTATTCCTGTACCCAAGGACAGCTCCTGCGGCATTGGAGGACGGTTCCCACCTGCTGTCACTATGATTTGATTATATGTTAAACCCAAACTGGTGTGCGCAAGGCAGCTCCCCGGGACGCTGTCATCTCTTCCCAGCTGAGTCAGGGCCAGCCTTTGGAAAGGAGACTTCCAATGACCCCATAAAGGGTCTGCGGGAAATGTATGAAGGAGGCAGTGCGGGGAAAGGGGGGGCTTTCCCAAGTCAGCAGGAAGCAGGCTGATGCCCGGACTGCTGAAAGCAGTCCCATCTTTCAGGTGGGCTGGAAAGTGGAGGCCCTAAAGGCCTCCTTCCCCAAAGCTCTGAGGCCTGGCCCACTTCCAATACGGATAATTACATTCCCTTTCCTAAATACTCCCTGCAGCTTAAACTGGATGCAGGATTCTTCCTTTCTGCCCTAAAACACTGCAACATTGCTATGTGGCTATTAAACAGCTGCCGTGGACCATCCCCGAGGACGCTGAAGGGAATCGAGTGGTCATTTATAAAGCCGTTGAAGTGCCTGGGGATGAAAGTGCTCAATATCCTCCAAATGCGGCCTGTGCTGGTTAGGCTGGCGGTCAAATACCAAAGCAGATTAAGAGGTAATCCAAATGTAATCGCTGGGGGACGGTCTGCCCTTCAGCCTGGCCCCCTGGACACGCTGTGTTCTTCGGGGGTTAGTTTGATGTTCCGATCATTGTGGCAAGGCCCTTCAGCTTTTCCTCTATGAATACACACAGCGTTCATTGTGGGGGGTGGGATGAATAGCCCCGAGAGGGAGAGAAGAGATGACACTAACATGCTTATTAACACCAACCGGAGGAACTTTGTCCCAGACAGATGCACACCTACTGGCAATTCTTCCTCCGTAAATTACTTTCTGAGCTTTTTCTCTAACAGAAAACCTGTTTGACCAATTATCAAATTTGTGTACTAGCTGGGGAAAAAAATGGAAACCATTTCACTCACTGCCACAAAAACTAAATCCACATTCAACTTCGCAGTGTGCACAGGCACCAGCCAGCTCTGGTCCTGGGATTATGTTTACACATTAATAACCAGGCCGGCGGCATGCACTTGCAGTCCCAGCTACTTGGGAAACTTGAGGTCAGAGGACCACTTGAGCCTCAAAAGTTTGAGGCCAGCTCAGGTAATGTATGGAGATCCCATGTCAAAAACAAACAAACTAATACTGGACGATATTTTGCAAGGGCAGTTGGGCTGGGGTTAGGAGATAAAAACAAACGGATCTTAGAGCCTGGCAGCACAGCCTTTACCCTCAACTCTACGGAGGCTGGGATGGGAGGATTGCCCAGCCCGGGATACACAGGAGGACCATGTCCTGAGAAAACAAGAACAAAATAAAAGGGCAGGATTTAAGCATTCTTTGCTCTAAGATGACGCCACTGGACACAGAGGTTCAAACACTTCTGGGATGGAGTCAAGCTTCAGTCTGGCTCAGACAACACCCAGCTTTGTGCTTTTCAACATGGTGCTTAACTTCTCTGAGCTTACTCCTTCAACTGTAAAATGGGGACAACAGAGCCTATGTCATGGGGATTTAATGAAGATGGTTACATGAAGTAATTCAAGTAAAGCCCCTGGAATGATGCCCAGTTAGTGTGTTAATGTCATTATTAGGTAAAGCAGCCAAATGGTGAGCTACGTCCCTCCTCCATTCTTGCTACTAAGCAAAAGGAAGTTTGAAGGCCACAGTCTAGCCCAGCCTGCTACCACCAGAAGTGGGACAGGAGAGCACACAGCGCTACAGAAAGGAACCCGGCCTTAGTCTTAATTTTAATATCATGCCCAAGCATGGCAAAGGGGCTGCGCTTGTCTGTCTGTTTTTATGGCCTCCACCGCACTACCAGCTTTGTTTGCTGTGTGAAGAAAAGACGTGACATGAGGGGCTGGGCAGGAGCTGTGACCGGACTCAGGGTGATGGCGGTGGTTAGCTCACGTGACCTCTGCTTTCATAAGTTCTCCCCTGTTAGACATTCCAAGGCCGACACCCCCTGGGAACGCTATAAATTACAATGCATTGTGAGGATATTACTACTGTATTGGTTTCCAGCGAATCAGTGTCATATGCTAAACACATCAAGATTTTTAATAGCGCCAGACTAAACCAATTGGGACTGGAGCCCAAGCAGCTCATAATAAGAAGGGATCAACACTTCACTACAACTGAGCATGCGCAGGACACACATTTTAAGACTGGGGACTGAGAGAATATGCAAACCAGTATAACCCATGTTGTCAGTTCAAGACATTTATGAACTGTCAGGAAAAGGGAAAAAGAAATTCCCTCACCAATACTACCTGTCGATCAGACCCAGGAAGAAATGAAAGTCAGGAATAAAGACAAGAAAATAACTCAGTCCATGATTCCATCATTGGTCTTAGCATTTCAGGTGTGACTTAATAAAGAGACCAGCTCCCATGGTGGACAGCTTTGGGCCCTGGGTCACAGGGCCAGTCACCCAGCTCTGGGAAGTCAGTTAATGCTGATGTGCATCTCTGGGAATAGAGAACAGGCAAATCAAATAATCCCCAGAAATCTGAGCTGGAACTCTGATTCATGAGCCTATTCTTAAGGAGGGAATCCTGGGCACACAAAAGTGATGCTGCCGCAGAAATCACCATTCCTTCTCAGTTCATGCCATTCTTCAAGATAAGGGTCATCTTTAATGATGTCAGCAAGGAGGCAAGGTCAGAAGCTGCCACGTCTGATGCTTGCCCTTGGTGTGGCTTCAGGAAGCAACAGAACAAGCAAGCAAAAAGCTTGAAGTGCAAGCCTTGTTTTACCACCGCTCCCCTCTACTCAGCCTCTTCTGTGATCTGCTTTTCCAGTTGTCTCTTAGAACCCCACCCCTGCCTGAGAGGCTCACTGGTCCTCTCATTTAGCTGGAGGTGGGGGATGGGCTGTGCTGGGCAAAGGACTCCACTCGGCTTCTCAGGTTCAGTGTTCAGAACAGTCTTACCCCAAGGACCACCATCTCCCTACCATGCACACTGCATGCTGAGATCCCCGCTCAAGCCTCAGGCCAGGAGCATTCAAGTGGACATCTATCAGCCCCAAGAGCTGCTGAGGACCCTCAGGGAGCCCCCCCACTTACCAAGAAGTTCACTGGTCTTCTCATCATATTCTTCCGCCATTTCCTTCCCGTCAGGGAACAAATAGTGCACCATCCTCTTCCCTACACACAAAGCAAAGAGCACCTTACACCAAAGCTGCCCTCGGCCTTGCCCCTGCAGACCGAGAGCACCTGACCCCAAAGCTGCCCTCGGCCTTGCCCCTGCAGACCGAGACATCTATTTCCCAAACAGCAACAGCCTGAGAACCTGGCCAGCGCCTCCCCTGCCCTGAGCTTCTTGTTGGCCACCATGGCTTTTGAGATGTGTCCCAGGCTCCCTTCCCATCTTTGAACACTCCTTTGCTATGCTGCGCCCACCACCAAAAGAAGCCATGATTCTTCCCAAGCATAGAACTTTTCCTCACTCTTCGACGCTTAGTTCAAGTGTCACTTCCTCTGAGTCTCCCTTACCTATGATTGCAGCCACCATGGCAGATGGATCACCTCCCCTCAGTGTCTGAGTCCAGCCCACAGCAGAGCATTTTCCCACACTAGGACAGTGTTAAAAGCATCTGGTAGAAACGGCATCCTATCTTTCCCCACTTCCTACAACCAGCGCTATATGCTCTGATGTGAGCCAGGCTTCCTGGCAGGCGCTTCCAGCCACACCGCCACTGCCTTCATCTATACATTTCTAGGCCACTGCCGGCATGGAGCCCAGGATGCTGTCATCATGTACCTGCTCCCTGACACACACTTGGTTTATGATTTTTACATCTCTTATGTGAGTCTTTGGTTATTGCTTGTCTCTTCTATTGGATTGGGTACGGGTGTCCACAGTCTCCCTGAGATCAGCCACAGAACCTGGGATGTGACAGGAACTCAAATGCTGACTCAGAGAATAAAAACACATCGATGTATACCACCCATTAAAAGGATTAAAAAAAATCAAACAAACCAAAAAAGCTGGGTGGTGGTGTCACACGCCTTTAATCCCAGCACTCTGGAGGCAGAGGCAGGAGTAATTCTATGAATTTGAGGTCAGCCTGGTCTACAGAGCGAATTCCAGGACAGGCTCCAAAGCTACAGAGAAACCCTATATCAACCCCCCCAACAAAAAACCAAAACAAAAGATAAAAAGAACCCATGGGAGTCTCCTAGCCCACAATCACTTGCTCAAGGGGAGAGCTGTGTCATTTCTTCCAGGCAGGTAAGTAGATGGAGGTGGTGGACATGGACCTTCCAGCACCTTCCAGTGCCTTCCAGAAGAAGAGCCCCGAGGTGGCCTTCTCCTGTTTACTCACGCCTCTAGGATACAGTTTCCCTGTCAGTCCTAATTTGTATTGCAGGGCAGCTTACCCCAAAATTTGCAAGGCCTCAATAATCAATCAATAATATCAACCCCCTTAATAATCTGAATGCTTCACAGGTAAGAGTTTGCTCTGCAGGCATGAGGAGCTGAATTCGAATCCTCAGCACCTGAAATAAATAGCTGGATGTGATTGTGCATGCCTGTAACCCCAGCATTACAGGGCAGAGACAGGCAGGTCCCAAAAACCAAAAGGGTGAGCTCTGGCTCAGGAAGAGACAGCAATAAGGCAGAGACTAACAGAGGAGTGACGTAAAAGCCTGGCCTTCATACACCTGACATCCTGCTATGGCCTTGGTATATGCTCCTGTACACTTACAGGCAGGCGCCATACACAAATACACCATATTCTCCCCCCCCAAATACTGCCCTGTGACCAAAAGTAACAAAAGCAGAATGCACTTGAATATTCAGGTTCAAAGCAGCATCACTCACGCCAACTGAAAGGCAGAAGGGACCCAAGTGTCCATTGGCAGACGGCTGAACACTGTGAGGGAGAGTACACACACACAGTAGGATGCTTACACTGTGAGGGAGCGTACACACACATGGTAGGATGCTTACACTGTGAGGGAGCGTACACACACACAGGATGCTTACACTGTGAGGGAGAGTACACACCGTAGGATGCTTACATTGTGAGGGAGCGTACACACACATGGTATGATGCTTACACTGTGAGGGAGAGTACACACACACAGTAGGATGCTTACACTGTGAGGGAGAGTACACACACACAGTAGGATGCTTACACTGTG
>LOJH01037179.1:4136-15327 GCA_001685095.1 Ellobius talpinus | reverse complement strand
ACAGACAAAATATTGTATACATAATAAATAAATAAATATTTTTAAAAAAGAAAGTTAGAATAGAGATAGGTAGGGAAAACTAAACTGAATGCTGGAAGAAAGGAGGCAGAATCAGTGAGAAGCCATGTAGCCCTGGCGGAGACAGATACCTGAATTTTACTGGGTAAGTCACAGTCTTGTGGCAATACACAGATTAATAGAAATGGGTTAAATTAAGATGTAAGAGTTAGCTAATAAGAAGCTAGAGCTAATGGACCAAGAAAAGATTTAATTAATACAGTTTCTATGTGGTTATTTCAGGACTGAGCAGCCACTAACTAGAGGCCTCCCTACATATAGCTCTATTCCTAGCAAAATGTCATATTTGTGTTTTTTCATATAAACATGGCTTTGAGATCAGAGATGAGGGATTTCTCCTTTCACCACTGTCAACCAGCCTGTGTAGGTCAGCGTGAACTTACCAGTGGCCTGTGTCCCAGTCTGAATGTGTGCTTGTTATGTGTAGGTGTGTACCTGGGGGCCTGCTATCAAGAGCCTGGCTGAGGATCTAATCTGCCTATGAATCCTGAAATTTTCTTCAACTACCAAGCCTCCTATGACCATTCACTATTCCTAGCATTAGATATTAGATATTCGCCATTCCTAGCATTCTTGGATTTCAATATTACAGCTTACATATTTACACTCTGCCACATCTTTTGGAATAGAATGCATAGCCCGGGATGAGTTTCTCTTTTTTTCAGTTTTCTTTTCCTTCCCAACCCTCATCTATGAATATTCCTATTATAAACCCTGTCTCACCATCAGCCACAGCTGAAAACCAAGTCTCTGTGGACTCAATCCAGCCCCTGTATTCTTGGAAAAGGTCAAGTTTGAAGGATAATGTTTTCTTTTTGTGAGATGCCATCTCATGTTTTGTCATACCCCACACTGGCTTACTTTCACTATGTAGCTAAAGTTGGTCTTAAATACCTGATTGACCTGCCTCCAGCTCCTAAGTCTTAGAATTACTGGCATTTGCCACCATACCTGACTTTGTCCATAGTTATGCTACCAACTAAGGAAGCAGCCTCAGTTTATGAGAACATTTTCATACATTGTCACTGAATATGGCACTGTGAAAACAGAGGATTAGGGAGAACAATCACTGAGGATACTTATACAACCACCCTTGTGCCTAACTAATGGTCACATGAGCAGTTCTGCATACCAGAGTATATCTCGTACTTCTAAGCCTGGAATCTTCTTGACAGAACAAAAAGTATCTCATCGCATTAGGGTATGTCTACAAAGTTTTTGAAGCCAAGACCATGGAAGAGAGAACTGAGATGGCCTTATTTAACTCATCATCCCCAAGGACTCAACATTGTCCTTATCAGACAGTACAATAATCCTCTGTCAGAGCCACTGCAACCAAGGCTAGGAACACGAGCACATTTGTAAGGTAGCGAACCAGAGAAGAAAGATGGTCGAATTTGGATATCACCCTTGCAGCTGCCTGAAAGTAACTCAAATATTCAGCACCAGAGAGGAAGCACAGTGAGTCCTTTCTACTCAGAGAAGATAGCAGTTTCCCACATCAGTTCTCCCAGACCTGAAATTCTCCTAGGTAGTAAATCAGAGAATTAAATAGGCCCAATGCCTCTTTACTGTTGATCCCTAAGGTGACCCTTAGCATCCTGCAGACATACTATTAAGATACATTACCTCAGGGGCTAGAAAGCTAGAAAAATTGCTAGCTACACTTATTATTTTATTTCTTCTTTGGGCACCGTCTATTTATTGAATTCTTGCTACAGGCAGGCACTCAGTTAGGTGCTGGGTGTTGTTAGGAATCAATTAGGCATGGTCTTCTTCCCTAAGGGAACTGGTAAACTAGCAGGAGCCATATCATATGACTGTCTGAGCTATATGTGTGAGATTCAAAAGTAAATGGGATACAAGGAAAGTGAGAAATGCAAGGAGCTGACCCCACCCCGGGACACACTCAGAGAGCAGAACAATAACCAGAAATGAGAAGGAAGGGAAAGAAAGAAAAGGAAGACAGAGAGCGGGAACACAGTTGGAAGAAGCACAGGGTATTCAACCAAGCAAGGATGTCTTGTGGCGGATATCTTGAAAAGGGTGGTACCGAACAAGTTTTCTGCACTTTGAGGAAAAAGTGTGTGAAGCAAGCTACACAGGTTTTGATAAAATGTTGGGCGCTGGGGATGGAGAGAAGGTTCAGTGGGTAAAACCCTTGCTGATCTTGTAGACACATGATACCTATAAACTCACACAGGCTCTCACACCTAAACTTGAATAAAAATGATCTTGAAAATGTTGAGCCGGGTGGTGGTGGCACACGCCTTTAAACCCAGCACTCAGAAGGCAGAAGCAGGCAGATCTTTGTGAGTTTGAGGCCAGCCTAGTCTATAAGAGATAGTTCCAGGACAGGAGTCAAAACTACAGAGAAACCCTGTCTCAAAAAAAAAACAAACCAAAACCAAAACAAAATAGTTGATCCCTTATGTGAGTTCACGTGTATGCATGTGTGCATGTGTGTGTGTGCGCGTCTGTGTCTGTGTATGTGTTTATTTCACGCATCTTTGTGTACAGGTGCACTTGTCAGTGCAGGAACAGGTAGCAGCCAGAGGTCAGTACCAGGCATCATCCTCTATTGTGCTCCTTGTTTTCAAGGCAGGGGCTCTCACAGAATCTGAAGCTTCATGTTGTGAACAGGACCAGAAAGCCTCTGGAATCAGCACTTCATCAACACTGGGGTAACAGACACGCTGTATCACACCCAGCATATATATGGGTGTTGAAGATTTGAACTCTGGTCCTTACATTGTGTGGCAGGTTTTTTACTCCCTGATCCATCTTCCCTTCCCAAAATGTGAGCCTTTAGACCTGAGGAAAACAGGCAGTTTTTGCATGATCTCAAACACGGAAAGCACTTGATCTGATTGAGATATTCAGAAACAAGTTCACTCCATCTGCCGCATACAAAATGGACTGGAGGGTCCAATGAAAAGGAGAATGGCTCAACCAGAGCCTCTGCAGCTCTCCAAAGCACAAAACAAGTAGCCCCCATGACTATAGAGCTGGGGAGAGGAATGTTAGGAAAGTTGACTGAACGGCCAAGCAACAAGAGAAGTGAGTGTGGAGGCTCAAGACAGCTGGACTGGTTTTTGCATCTCATTTTCAAAATTAGTTTTTATTTTCATTGCTGCAATGCAGATTTTGCCCCCAATTTACATCCACCACCACCCTCAAACACATTACTTTGGGAGAGAGTTGCCATAATTTGCATTTCATTTCTGCAAAATTCCATTCAATTTGCTTGGAAATGAGGTCCAACAGGTGTCCTATGATCATCTCTGTGCATCCTGAGTTGGCCCACCCTGGAGTCCTTGGCTAACCCACAGAGGGTTTGGGAACTAGCAATCAAGGGAAAATATCAATATTCATTTTATTTTGTCACAGTGACATGTCCTACAATAGCTGGAATAGAAAACAGCAGATCTGACCTGCTGAATTCCTCCAATCATAAGATCCTGGGGGAGGATCACCTATTTTTTGCAAAATGTTAGGAATACTTTGAATAAAAAAAAGTTTCCCAAATGACTATTCTTAAGATAATTATGAAAAGCTAAAGAATTTCTTCCTATTCATATTTTACTGAAATTTCATTTCCACTAAATGATTGTTAAGGGTTTTCAAATGGTGTGATAGATTGTGACAAACCTGATTCACCTAATAGCACCAATTTCTGGACTGGCAAGATGGCTTAATGGATAAAGGTGCCTGATGCCAAGCCTGACAAACTGAGTTTAAATCCCCAGAATCTACATGGTTGACAAAGATAAACAACTCCATAAGTATTTCACCAACCTCTACATGAATATCCTGTACTACACACACACACACAAATGAATTAATAAAATGAAAATAAAAATACCCTTTTAAAGTATTTTTAACATGACACTCACTGCCGTGAAAACCATGTACAAAACTAAGGGAAAGTAGCAAACAACTATGTAAGAGGAGACTGTACATTGGTTTCCTGGCTGCCCAGACCCGAATAATCATGCAGAAACTGTATTAATTACATCACTGCTTGACCAATGGCTCAGGCGTATTCTAGATAGCTCTTACATCTTAAATAATCCCACTTTTATTAATGTATG
This sequence comes from Ellobius talpinus, assembly GCA_001685095.1. Taxonomy (NCBI): domain Eukaryota; kingdom Metazoa; phylum Chordata; class Mammalia; order Rodentia; family Cricetidae; genus Ellobius; species Ellobius talpinus. The sequence goes on along the minus strand of LOJH01037179.1, from coordinate 11,155 downwards.
TATCACCACGAGGCTGTGACCTGCCTACCAATAAGGTTCTGGCATCTTTCTCCTCCAGCAGCTACAATGGCATCTGCCTGACTCCACCTTCTTTCTCTCTACATTTAGTTTAGTTTGCCCTCCTAGCTCTATTTTGTTGTGTCATAGGCCAAAGCAGCTTCTTTATTATGCAATGGTAATAAAACATATTCACAGCATACAGAAGGGAATCCCACATCACAACTACTTAAGAAATAGAAACAGGTGGAAAATTGAGTATAAAATCCATAGTCAAGAAACACCAAAGAACTAAAATTATTGTCATAGAGCTAAGTGAAGGAAGGGGTTCCTGTTTATTCTGGTCAGCTGGGTTCTTCCACACTGTGATGTCCCTCTCTAGTTCTACTCTGCTGTCGCAGGGTGGCATGAACACTGGAGGCCATACGCAGAAACACAGAAAGAAGGCTCCAGATGAAAGAACTGTAGACACACATGAAGCTCTCATTTCAGCAGAGTTAGCCTTGCAGGTTTGGCTCCAGTGCAGTCTCAGAATCCTGGGTACAGGTGCTTGTGTAGTCAAATTTCAAAGCCAGCCTGACCTACTTAATGAGTCCTATCTCAATGACAACGGGGGAGCTGTTTAAAAAGTTTCAAAGGAGCAGAACAGAAGTCAAAACTTAAACTATGCTGAAAAGAGATGCTCACTGAGAAGAGCCTGTCTTCCTCATGTCACCTAGATGTCATGTCACCCAGATCAGTTTCCTAATACTTAGTCATTCTTAGAAGGAGACATGAACTTGGAAGGTGGATGTGTTTGGAGAGCGAGATCTGGGAAAGAAGATAGATCTCATTAACAATATGAGGACTAAAAGAATAAAAAAGAAATAGTAATGCACGTCCCACATATTTAATAAAGATATTAAGTGTAGTCTCGATTTTATATTAGTAAGTTAAATGAAATAAGCAGTTCCTAAATGCAATAAAACAAAACTGAGTCAAAAAGAAACAGAAAACTCAGTCTTTATTAAAAAAAATTACTTCAAATAAAACCCCAGATTGCATTGCTTTACTAGCTACTTCCTTGAATTGTTTTTTAAAAGGAAATGTTAGTTGTGTGTGTGATACAAGGAATAGATACAAATACCTCTAAAGGAAACAAAATGTAACTGTTATCAAAAGTGTAACATATTCAATATAAGTTTTATTTAAGAACAACTTTAAAAACATTTTATGCATATTTTGCAAATACCCATGTAAACAGACCTGTGTGTAAAAATACATATATACACATATATATGTAACTTCTCAAAAAAATATGATGAGGCTGCCTGCTAGCTCCAGGGACCCACCAGTATTGGAACTGGAAGCACGTGCTATTTCACCCCATTTTTCTGAATGTGTGTCAGGGATCAAATTCATGCCCTTGAGCTTGTCTGCTAAGTTCTTTATCACCTGAGACATCTATCAAACTCTGTTTATAAAATTAAGAATATATCTCTCTTTGGAGAGACATACATGGATCTACATAGGAAGGAGAAAAAGACAAGATCTCTTGAGAAAATTGGGAGCATGGGGGTCATGGAAGAGGGTAGAAGGGGAGGGAAGGAAAGGAGAGGAGAAAAATTTATAGCTCAATAAAAACAATAAAAAACAAAAATATATATCTCTTAGGAAATGAGTAATGAAACTAACTATTTATTGCAAATAACATCATTCAGAGTAAACTAGAGAATTTTCTTGACTGAGATATAGAAATACCATGTATTTATATTAACACCACTTTGTACTAGAGCTTGAACCAGCACAGTAGTAATGCAAGGGAGAAAAAAGACAAGGATTGACAAAGAAGAAATGTCACTGCCATAATTTATAGGCACAGGATTTTGTAACTATTATCAAAAGTATAACATATTCAATATAATTTTTATTTAAGAACAACTTTAAAAACATTTTATGCATATTCACATATACCCATGTATACAGATTTGTGTGTACAGATACATGCATACAGGTATAAATGTAACTTTTCAAAAAAATATGATGAGACTGCCTGATAGCTCCAGGGACCCTCCAGTATTGGGACTGAAAGAATAGAAACTTGTAGAATTAGCAAATGAACTTATAAAGATCAATGAACATAAAATCAATATGTCATGCACGTAAATTAAGAAAAACTAAGAAAGTCTCTAAGTTCACAAAGATCATCTTTTTCAAAGTAGAAACAAAGACTTTACTTGAAGTCCACATACCACATTAATTGCTTTACTGCGATTCCACACCCTAGTCCCTGCTTCCTGTCTTCCTGACATTAAGACATTCCAAGATATTGCTGGTTGCAAAGCCCACCCATGGTCATTGAGGAGAACAAGTAAAGCAGGGAAAGCATCACTTCTCTAGCTTGGGCAGCTGGGTGACCTAAGGTCTCCTCCACCTGCCACAAGTAGGGGATCAATGACAGCAGCCAGATTCATTTACAGTGACCCCAAAACCAGCAATGGAAAATGTTGACTATGGTCTGTCACAAGAGAAGCAAGAATGATTAGAAAGAGAGTTCATATGCCCTGGCCTCATGCTTACTGAATGTCACATCTGCATTCTAAAAGTGTGCTACAAATGAGGCCATGCACAGAATTAGTGACACTGACAATACTGAACACAGTAAGTGTTTACCATTTGGTAGTAACTTGAATCTTTCCATACACAGTGTTCACAGTACACTGCTGAATATATTTTCTTTAAATCCTACAAGTATTTATAAAAACTATAATATCTCACATAGGATGGCATGTGTATGTGCTAATAGTATTTTGTTTCACATTAATATTTAAACCCTTAGAGCATTTATTCAGCAATTCTCTTTCTCCTTCTTCCATTTCCCCCACTTCACTTTCAACGCCTTCTTCATCATCTCCTTGACACACAAATGAAACATTGGACCTGTTTCAGTTCAGCCTGCATTTATATATGCTTTGGTGACTTTATTAGTACTAACAGTCAGAGAGAGAAGGCACCACAGTGGTGGTGGCTGTGGGGCTAAGGCTATCTGTGCGCTTTGACCTGCTGCTTGCAACCATTCCAGACCCCCCACGATCACCATCCTTCCAAGACTCTTTCACACATTTCCTGATCAATATCTGTGTTTTTCCCCTTGAGACGATTTCACTAATTCTGTTTTTTTTCCAAATTACAGTCCTTCACTTCCTAAATCCAAGCAGCCTAAATATCACTTTCCCTTTGTATATTGTTCTAATATCACTGGGTATAAATTTAGGATTTATAATCAAACTTCCACAGATTTCTTTACTTCATAAAATATATCTATGAACCTGAAATTACATTAGTACTAGTCCAAGACCTTTCACAAGGAATCTAAACAGCTATTTGGAAAAAATTGGATTTTTCCCCCACAAATTCACTATGTGGCTAGTGTTGTGAGACTTTCCCCAACTCAACATGACACAGCCATTCCTATCTTGAAATCAGAACAGCTGTCATTGCCTTCATGAAATCCCTACAAGACTGACTTTTGGACATTGTCTCATAAAGGGTAAGAGGGTCATTAGACCCTCATCTCAACATCCAGAAACTAACCCGCCTAACCCAACTTTATAAAATCCTGTCCCAATTGCTGTGATCTCTAGAAGCACTAGAGAATAAAATGGTAAACATTCAGCCGAGGGAGGCACTCCATGTCTGCAACCTTCTGAGGTCATCATACATACTGAGGTGAGTTTTTCAGTTATTCAGCTACTAGGGATTATCTAGCTCCTGTAGGTACCTCCTTACACATGTTTTTGTAATTTTCAATGTCTCACTGGTTCACCAAACAAGGCTTAGATGAAATAATTTCGTCAGTATATCCTTAGCACCCTATCTGGAGTCAACAGATATTTGTTCATGTCTCTCCAGAAAAACTCCCACAACAACCAGGCAATCTGGGCTTCACTGCATGCACTGGAATGGGGAGTGAAGAGGGTAGAAAGGAAACAGGCTATAAATTATCCATCTGGAGATTTTAATTTCACTCCTTCTCGTCAAACCTGCCATTCAGTGTCGGAGAGCTCTCACTACTACAGTTCCAGCTTCTGCTTATTGCTCAGGAAAATTAGCAGATACATTTTAGAGTATGAAGAGTCGTGACACACAGCAAGGAAGGATGGCTAATAATTTGTTTCCTCTGAAGGGAACAGACTACTCAGAAAGCCAGGACATAAAAAGCTTCTAGTGCTTGACTTTTCCAAGGAAACCAAAAAAACAGCAGTCTATTAAGACCTCAAGAGCCACGTGTGGATATATCTACATCTTGCACGATGAAACCTGAGTCCCCAGGTCTGTGACTTACCTCCACTAGCTTGTTGGCATGTTCACGGAAAACTTGGGCATATTCCTTCACTTCCTTTTCGTTCCCACTCTTTGCAGCCTCAATGAGAACCAGCAAAGGGACGTTGGTTTCCAAAAAAGAATCTGATATGTGATCCATCACGGCTTTCCGAAGCTACAGATAGAAACAAAAGCAAAAGGACATTAAGGAATAAAATTGTCAGACTTTTCCTAAACCACTGTCAAGCTTTCATTATGATGTAAACAATAGGGACAGTTAGTTTTGACTGACAACTTGACACAACATAGAATCTGCTGAGAAAATTTTCTCAGTGAGTGATTGCCTAGATCAGCTTGGCTTGTGGGTATATATGGAGGGAATTATTTGATTTTGTTCACTAATATTGGGGAACCAAGCTACCAAAGGCAGCACTATTTCCCTGGCATGAAATTCTGGGCTATATAAACGTGGAGGAAGGGATGCTGAGCACTAAGAGCCATGCACGTATTCAAACTCTCTCTGCTATTGATAGTGGATGAGACTGTGTGCTTTAAGTTCCTCTTGCCCTGACTTCCCCACAGTAATCGACTCTAGTTTGGAATTATAAGTCAAATAAACCCTTCCTTCCCCCAGTTGTTTTTTTTATCTAGATAATGATCACAGTAACAGAACTGAAACTAGGTCAATATCAGTTTAACTCTCTTTTGAATTTTCTCTTATCACAACAAAGAAAAAAAGGTAGATGGATGAAAGTCTGCCTAGGGACTATATGTAATATACATCTTGAAAATTACATAAATAGACTATAGCTCAAAACACTGACCAAAGATCAGTTCTCATCTTTCACTGAATTATTTGTTTGGCTCCACAAACTCTGAGTCCCGGCAAATTTCAAGAGCTCAGGTTCTTCAGCAATGGAGATGCCTGGGTACCAACCAGTCATTAGGGAGAAATGCAAAGAGAGTGCTGAGCCTTGATGTCACCCCTGAAACTTTCTCACTGTGTAACCTCCTGCCCTCTTCACATCCAGTGTTTGTGCTTTACAGAGGGAAAACAGGGAACATCTGACAGCCATAAAAATAATCCAGCCCAGGTGCTATGGTGATGCAGTTGCTATGTTCCAGGAAGTAAAAAATACTTAGAATGATATTTCAAGGTAAGAATAAACAAACTTGAATCTTCTAACAATGAATAATTACACAGCATTCCCACACTATTAAAATAAGTGGGGCAGCTACATAAAAACAAAATAAAACTATCCCTGCACAATCACCTTGCTTGTACTTTGTTCATAATCATCTGAATATATAAAGCCTATAAATAAAAATAAACACAAGAGAAGATTACAAATAATCTGTACATTTCCCAAATCAATTCATTAGCACCTGTCCTGGAGGCTGTGGGGGAATCTTCGACAATGTGACACACTCAGTTGTGACTGGACAGAACTAGTGGCTGGGCACTAATGACAGTAAAGGTTGCATGTGTATATTTGTAAGTTTGTTTAGCTTTCTTCTGAATTGCTTTGACATTTCTCCTTGTAACTGGGCATGAAACAGAAACAGAAAAAGAAGACCTGAACGAGGACTTACAGGAAACATTTCAAATTAACTTGCCATGGTTGCTTCAAGGGCATTGATTAGTGTAGAGAAGAAATGAGTAGAAATATAATAAAAAATGACTTGACAGGGACAGAGAGCCAAATATAAGTCTACATAAGGGATAAGTCGGAGGAAAATGAGAAAGGTTATATCACCAATGAAGCCACCACATCTTTGATACCCACAAAAGGTAGCTGAAGAAGGAACACTGTGAAGCTAGAAAAGCCAACTGCATTAACTCTTCCTGAATTCACAGGAAGAATTTTCTTCCAGAACTGAGCAAAGTTAAACATTACAGAAAGCCGTAAGGAGTAGTTTGCTCCTGTACACATTTGAACTATACCAGAATGATATGCCTATACAACAGATAAAAATGGTAACCTTAAAAACAAAAACCATTACAAATTAGATAAAGGACTTCATAGAAAAAATACAAGATAAGAAATAATAATACAAACTGTTGTAAGAACAACTATGAACTTGGCATCTTGAGTCATACTTGTGATCCCAGTACTTGTGAAGTTGAGATAAGACAATTACCACTAACTTGAGTCTACCCTAAGCTCAATCTGAGGCCTAGGCCAGTCTGTGCTACAGAGTAAGAACATCTCTAAAAAGCAAAATTGGAAAAATGGCTCAGTGATTTAAGAGAACTTGCTGCTCTTGCAGAGGACGAGAAGTCAGTGCTGAGTATCCCTGTTGTTTAAGCCACAGACCCCCTTAACTTAACTACAGCTCCTGGACATCCCTATATACTTGGAAGGTTATGCAAAAAGACCTGAAGTCAACCAGGTGGAGAACACATCAAACTAACCTGTCATAGCTTCTGGCAGAGCAGTGCTTCACACAGGAAAGGGAAAGGTGGGGATTTAATAACATGAACTTGACAGGGACAAGAAAGACAACAGAGGGAAAAAAATCAATAGAAGGGACTGATGTTCATGGGTACCCACACACAGGTATGCATGCGTGCATGCATTTGCACACAAATAAAATAAATCTTTAAAAAGAAAAAAACTAAGAATTCTATTTTAAAATTTAAAAATAAAGTTTCAAATAGTCAATTTTAAAATGACTGATACAAAATGAGTAAATACCATAGCAAGTCCCTTAAAAGG
>LOJH01037177.1:0-15328 GCA_001685095.1 Ellobius talpinus | reverse complement strand
TGATTATCCATTAACCTATATTTTTAATTATATATTATATTTTTAAATGAACTACTCAATTACAATACCTTAATCAAGAGCAGATATATATATATACATATAATAAAATTGTCCTTAAATTTTTATTAATAAACCAAGATTTATACCAATGCAAATTATTCATATCTATATCAAGGGACCAAATCCAGATCTTCTGCAAGAATAGCACGTGACTTTAACCACTGAACTATCTCGTCAGCCCCAGTTTCTAAGTGTTTTTGTTTTAGAGCCACTCTACCACAGCCAAGGACCATGAATGTTTCAGAGTTTCCAAAGCAAAACATTGCCCAGGAAACAGATTGCTTTGGATTTTTCTACACGAGACAAGCTCTTGTTCTCCACTTCCTCTTCCAGACTTGGCCCAGAACTGTCCCCTTGTTCATCTGCTGCTGTATGACAAGCCAGAGTGGGCATGTTTGAGTTTTCTGTCTCTGTCTCTAAATACCAACCTGAGGCTAGCAGTAACTTAGGAAATAATTCCCCAGGCCCCATATAGCTGTCTCCAGCTGCTTCTCTGTCCGGCGTGCCGGGCCACAGACAGTCCTGCACTGTTTAGACTCATATCTGCGGGTGAGAGGTATGAACAATAAGCAGCTTACACAGCTTCAGAATGGAAACAGACAGGGGCGGAGACAGAAGTTCTTGGGTGTCCTGGCCTTTTCTTCTCTCTGTGCTGGGATTAAACTGAGGGCTTGGCGCATGTCAAACACATGCTTTGTCACCGAGCTATACCCCAGCCCTGCCCTGGCTTTCCAGCTTTGAAGGCTGTGATGGACTAGGGAGGGCGTGGACCGTGAGTCACCGCAGTTCAACAGGCTCCCTCTGGCCTCCTCTTCCAATGTTTACACACATTTACCCACCGACATGTTTGCTGTTCCAGATATCCAGGACACCCAGGTGAATGACACCCCAGTCAGCAGGAAACTGTGACTTGGAGCCGGTGTGCTAGATTTGGGCTTACTTTGGCTCTCTGTTGCTATGACAGAACACAGACCTAAACTAACTGTGGAGCAGAGTGTTGATTTGGCTCATGTGTCCCTTTCACAGACTGTCAGGGCAGACCCTGGAGGCAGTAGCTGAAGCAGAAGTCATGGAAGAATGCTGTCCTCCCCACAGCTTCCTCAGTCTACTTTATTCTATAGCCCGGGACCACCTGCTCAGGCGTAGCACCACCATTAATGGGCCTGGGCCACCTCATATCAATTGGTAATCAAGAACATGTCCCCACAGGCTTGCCTCTAGACCAATCTGAGGGAGTCACATTCTCAACTGCGTCTCCCTTTCCCCAGATGACTCTATCTTGTGTGGAAGTGACAGATAAAAGCCCCCTTTGGCCTGGCCTTCACCTGCAAGCAGGGACTCTGGGGGCAGTAGGAGCCACTGAGTACATGGCTGGCACTTGGCAGTACAGAAAGTCAGCGAAGGGAGGTGTGGTTCTGTGGTGGGGTCTGAGGAGCTCAGAGCAGGAAGGAGTCAGAGCACACAGTCATTGCAGCTTAGCAGAGACAATTGGAGCAAGCAAAGCACCCTTAAACCATAGGCAGCCATGCTTTTCCTGAAACCCCACTAAAAACTGGAGAAATGATACCAAATTTAATTTCCAAACACTATTTTGGAGCACGGTGGAATTGCTCCCCACCCCTGCACCCAGACGGCTCTAGGTGCAGCGAGAGCTCCGTCAGGACCCTGCCATGACGATCGCCAGTTCTCATGGAGCTGCATGGACATTCACCTCCTGGGCACTATGAATAAGAGTTTTTGTTTGGATTTGACTCTGAGCAGCTGGGCAGCCTGTGTCCAGGGAGGTGAAATCAGAGGAGATTTAGGACAAGGCCTGGTGTTTGCCGGGAAGGTAAAGAGACAGGCTGTATTTCTCACTTTGCTCTCAAAGCATGAAAACAACAGGCCCTGCTGGCCTGTCTTTGAAGTGTTCACCCTCCACATTGTTAGTGCCTTGCAATGATTCCCTCCTGTACTGTGCAGTCCCCAGGGTGTGGGAGGACAGTCATCAGCAGGGGAGGTACTGGTGACTCATTTCCCCAAAGATCACTCCTTGTGCTCTTGGGGCCACAGTACAACACAGCTTTCAACACACAAAGAAAATGCCCGAGACCGGTAGTCTAATTCATCAGCCAACCTTTCCATAAGGAAGGTTGAGCTGCAAGGGAACTCCAGACAAGTGCTTGTTAACTTTTGCCAGTAGATAAAGATATTCAGGCATTTTGTAAAAAAAAAAAGGCCTGGGGCTGTAGCTTAGTGTAGCTTTCCTAGCACATAGAAGGCCCTAGCTTCCATCACCAGCACCCAGGGGGGTTGGGGTAATCCATTCCTCTAATTCCACACAGGGTATGAGGATTAAAGAAATAGTGATTGACAGCCCTGAGATCTAGGATTTCTGAGGCTCAGAAAACTGGGGGAGACTCAGGCTCAGAGCAAAACTGCATTTAAGGAAAGGAATTGAAGTCCCAGGGTGCAGGTTCTCTGAGAATGGCTAGGAACAGGGAAATTCCTCATACCAGGATTTATCTAGTGTTGTGCAGCTGTTGGAGCTTTCAGTGCTAATAAAGACACTGCTTCTGACAGGCTCACTCCCAACTCTCCAGAGAGGCCAAGGGGGAGGGCAATAAGGGGCTTGGGGAAACTGCCAGGACTCAGACTGAAGACAGAAATGCTGTAAGCAGATCGATCCCGAAGTCTTGGAGCCCAGACTGAGAGTAAGCCATGTAAGAATCTGTGCTCCGAGACACACTCCTAAGGCAGCCAGCTGCAGGCAATGGGTTATTATCTTCCCATGTGTAGGTCCTTGTCTCCCCTACAGGCCCCCCTCAACTGTCCCTCTTCTCACAAGCACAAACAAACAAACAAACAAGCTGGAGAATGGCTCCTTATCAGGTGGGAAAGGTTAAGCCACGAGTACCAGAAAGTACTAGAAAATTTGACCCCCAGGGAGTTGAAAGACACCCGTCTTCTCCAGTAGGCCTGCTTGGAGAGCCTCCTGCCTCTGTACTTCCCCACCCCGGGATTTGCAAGATGGTCAGTGATCAGTGCTTCAAGTACCAAAGCAAAGGCTGGACTAAGGTTTGGCTCTGAACACAGATCCACTGTGGCATCTCACCCTCCACCCTCCTGAGACCACTTCTAGTCCATCTGAGGCCTAGGCAAGCCCATGGCCTCTGTGCCTGTTCTGTGATACTCGAATCCAAGGGGAAACATTGCTGCAAAGAAAAGCCAGGCCTTTGCCTGCGTGACTCCAAACACCCACCCTAGTGCTCAACTCCCTTGGCCCAGCTAAGTCTGCTCTGCCATCCGGGGACAGAGCGTGGGGCCTGCACCACCCAGTGGGAGAAACTGGAGCTGCATGGTACCATGATCCCAGCACCCTCCCAATGCATACTGCCCAACACAACAGCTTGAGGAACAGTGGACTAGAATCCAGACATTGCCCCTCTAGGGTTGCTATCATTCCCCTGGTTCTTATGTCAGGAATAAACCAATTTTCTCCCTAAGAAGCCTTCCCCTTCCCTCGAGGGAAAAGAGACAGCATTGGTGGGAATGTGAACAGAGCTGATTGGATAGCAACACCTACCATGTCAATTGAGTGCAATTTCCCCCTACTTCTCATGTCCTAGGCCAATGCATGGGCAGCCCAGGGCAGAGCTGGACGTCTCCATGACTATTACTACAGCCCTAGGTTAAACATTACACAGCAGCAGCGGTTAGTCACCAAGCAGTCCTTGCCCTTTATTCTAGTCCTGGGTGCCCATCGAGCGGAAGTGACCCACCTACAGCTGCCCGTTGACAGGGTGGCCACGCCAGAGCTCCTGGCCTTTCTTTTCCCAACTTCAAGAAGAGAAGGGTTATTCTACGTTGCTAACTTTGCCTGCTTCTGGGAGCAGAGAAAGGAAGAGAATCCTGGCCCCAGGACACCTGAAGCTACAGGTGCATCCCTGCAACACCCCCAAAGTGCTGCAGCGCCACCTGGCTGCCAGAGTGGTACATAGCTCCACCCCACCTGATACCGGGAGTCTGTCCAGTCTGTGAGTGGGTAGGAGCCTCGGCTGGGGTAGGGGGTGGAGGTGGAGAATGGGGGGTTAGTCACCTTTCCACTACTGGGAGCACCTAAACTTCTGAGACAGTATTTACGCAGAAAAAAACTCGTCTGCTAACTGATTGAGAGGTCTGACTCTTCAGGGGTGGTCTGGCATCGCGATATCTCATGGAGAAAAACTGTTCCTTTCATGATACCTTAAGGCAAAGAGAGAAAGAGGAAGTAGGCTGTGGCCCTAGGGTCTCCTTAAGGGCACATCCCCAGTGACCCAAGTTCCTCCCCTGACCTCCACATGTTCATGTACACATGTGCAAATGAACACACCACACACACACACACACACAGTTCTGAAAGCTGCTGAGAGAGCAAGGTGCGGTGAACATCTGAAGAATGGAGATTGCTGATGGGTTTGGGTATAGTGTATGAGGAAAGGAAGACCGATTTATCGATGAACTGTCCTGAGCACTTGAGTACGAGACATAAATCTGACACCCATGGTCAGTCAGATAAAATTTTAAGTCCCCTGCATATTTTAAAGTCTTTAAATTTCACAACATTACCATGAGCTGAGTATTATTGGCCCCTTCTACAGGTGAGGAAGTTGAGGCCAGGAGGTTTTGCATGAAGGCATACAGCAAACGGAGAAAGCAGGACCAGAGATTAGCTGCTACATCGGGCTCGCTCTCTCTCAAAAAAAGCTGAAACTACAATTATTTGTTTTCTTTGTTTATTTCTGTGTGAGGGCATTTGTGCCATGACATGGCTGTGTATGTCAGAGGACAAGTTTTCAGAGTTGATGCTCTCCTTCCTCCATGTGGGTCTTGGCATTCAAACTCAAGTTTTTAACTTCGGCAGCAAGCGCTTTTACCCACAGACCTCTCTCACCGACCCCATTCTCTCCACTCTCCGTCTTGATAAAAGAGAAAAGTTTACCTGCGGCAGAGCTGGCAGGGAGGATGGGAATGAGTGGGTTTCGCTGCCAGGGGAGAGGAATGAGGACTTCCAGTTAGAGCATGTTCCGAGAAGCCTTTTAAACACCTCGACTGTCCCTTCAGTGATGACGTGTGACTGGAGGTGAGGACAGAGGGCTGCAGGGTGGGATGCCAGGCCTAGAGCGAATGATGGCGCAGGCGCAGATAGATCACCAGGCATGGATCAGATCTGCGGGAACTGGAACGGGAACGCTCAGGAAATGTTTTCCTCAGAGGACCCCAGGAAGGCGCTGCCCTTGTTCCAGGAACGTACCATACCGTGGGTCCTTGTGTCACTTTGCATACAACTTCAGAGTATTCACACCCCCAACCCCCATCCGTATCCGGAGACTGCGGGGGTCACCAGTGTTGCCCGGAAGCCTCCTTCGCCTGCCCCTTGACATCATGTTTCTAGACCACTGATGTAGTACCCCGCAAGGCAGGGACTGTGCCTCTCTGGAGGGTTAAGAATCGAGACTTTTGCCACTTGTCTACAGAGCTCAGACTCTCAGCCACCCACCCCCCGAGTGTCACTTTTGTAGCTTTGTGGTTGGTTTTGCCCGATGCTGTCAGTGGGTAGTCTCCAGGAGCGAAGACAAGACAAGCACATCCCTGTGTCCATCAACCACACTGCGTCTCTAGCACATTGGGACACTTTTCGCTGTGGCTGTGTGGCTTGCAGGCGCCTTTCTGTTTGGGAGATCTGGGAACTGAACTCGGATCCTCTGTAACAGCAGTGTTCACGCCTAACGGCTGAACCATCTCCCCAGGCCTCTGTTTGGGAGAAACCTCGCAAGGGGTTCCTGAAGGTGCTTCCCCCTTCCTCGCACAGCTACCGACTTCCTATACTGTAGAAACCAGGTGGGGATGTGGCCATGAAGGTATGGGGACAAGGCCTTGTTTCCAGGTTGTGGCACGGCCCCTGGCAGCACTGTGCAGCCCATCTTAATTTTTGCATCTCTGTGGATTAGCCTTGCCTGGCTCTCCCGTTGCTAGCCTGTCCCGGGGCCTGTATGCTCCCTGCAAAGGTCCCCAGCCTCCCCTGATGATGTTCTGGGTGATGTCTCTGCATTCGAAGGTACCTTCCCTGCTAAGTCGGTCCCCTAACCTCGGATCTCACTGCGGCAGCAGAGCTGGGCTCTCTGCACCGCCTAACTCATTCTATGTTAGAACAGTGTGTGGGTTTCTCTGTTCCTGCAGGAAGGACTCCTGGCCTGTCAGAGAGGCTCCCCATGAATCACGGTGCCCTCTGCTTGCTTCTCTCACAAAGCCTGGAGCTTCTTGGCAAAGGACAAGTCTAATTACAAAGGTCAGAGCACCCTGTCCCAGAGACAACCCTGTGATTTCTCTGGCTCGAAATGTGGCTTTGCAAGCCTAGATTCATCGTCCCGTCATCATTGGAATTCCTTCCAACTTCACAAGACCTGCAGAGACAGATTCACAAAGGAGACAGTCTCAGACCCAGAGGCCACTGTGGAGGCTCTGGGCTGCTCCTGGGTGGAGCCTGGAACGCTGGTGGAGGGGACTGTCTGGGTCAGAACAGAGACATCCAGCATTTCTTAAGCTGGAGCTCCAGGGGTCTCTGGACTGCCCTGGGACACACCACCCTTTCAGGCGGGAGACAAACAACGACTCATAAGCATGCTGCAGACAAGGGTGCAGCTTGTTCCTGCGACTACGGCACTCACATGAGCCTGGGTCAGTGCCAAGTCACAGACATCCCATCGGTGAACACTGCTTACCATCCTACAGTTAAGCAATAACCATGGTCATACTACTTGATAAATGGCTGCTGCCCTGAGCCCCAGCCCCCAATCAATTATGCCTGTCCTTTCCCTGGGCCTTTCCCAGAACCTCCACGTTTCTACAACCCAGCAATTAATGATCACACTTAGCACAGCCAGACCTTTCAAGTTCTGGTGTGGCAGGGTTTATGGTTAAGCATTTAGGGCATCCCTACCTTCGAGTTCTCCGCAACCCTTCTCTAAAGAGCTGGCCCTGCTGCTCTTGCTCACCACCAAAGCCTTACTCCATGTCTGCCTCACCTGGTCCTGCCTCCTCCAGGAAACAGTCCCAATTTTGAGCCCACAGATCTCAGCTTCATTACTCTGCCTTTTCCATTATAACACGACATTGTCGTCATCTACCAAGATAATGCTCAAGAATTGGGCTGAAAAGTTATTTTTAAAAATCACCAAAAATAATCTCAAGGTTTTAAATAAATTTACAATTTTGTGTCAGGCCTTCTCCACACCCATCCTTGGCTGAGGGAGGGTGGTGTCGAACATGCTGCAGCCTTTAATTGATTGATGATTGATTGGTTATAGAGCCCTGCCTTGTCATTATCCCACAGCAATGACATCAGGACCCCTAAGGGCTAGAGCCATCCTGAGGAAGGCCTGGGACCACACCCTATGGGAGGGTCTTTAAAAATACAGACCCAGCAGGATGGTGGTGGTGCAGTGCCTTTAATCCCAGCACTAGGGAGGCAGAGGCTCATGCATCTCTCTGAGTTCAAGGCCAGCCTGGTCTACAAGAGCTAGTTCTAGGATAATTAAGACAGAGAAATCCTGTCATCGCGTTACTGAACTAGTAGGTGGGTAGCAGGTAACCTACGGGGTTGTGGTAAAGGTGGGGGTCACACCAAAGCAGGAGGGCACGGTGCAAAACGTGCTTAGGCACAAAGTCCACTTGTAGGGTGGGTACCTGACAGGCTTCTGGTACAAGCCAGGCAGAGATGCTTGCAGGAGAGACCTTGCCCAGCACCAGGGCAAATAACTGAGTGAACCAATTTCCCATAACATACCACCAATGATACACTGCCACCTTTGCTCCTGACAGTCAGACTGTGGCACCTCTGGAAGTCACCCTTTGGTGCCAAACACTGATCCCGCAGAGGGAATTTGTTGCCTGGGACTGGAATCTGGGCTTGGCATTGCTTGGTCAGTGCTGGCTGTCACTTGGGATTGAATCACAGCCCAGCAGCAGGAGGTCAATCATCACAGTCCCACAGCCTTCTCCTCCCCAGCTTGATTCATAGCAGCTGTTTGCCCCGTACTTGATCTGTACTCGCTAAAACCTGAACCAAAGAAGCCCACAGCTCTGCCATAAAGAAGCCAAAGTTTGGACCTGCTGGGCGGGATCTATGTCACACCCGAGAGAGAAATGACTCAGACAGGACACCGGTGTCTCCAAATACCCTCAGGTGACTCACAGCAAACAGAATAAAGGTGGCGCTCGGTGTCTCACTAGCAGCTCCGTTTTCTCCACTTATCCAGGAGAGATTACAGCAGAACCGGCCGCCGTTTCCGCTCGTGTACCGCGCTGTATTTAAACCTCTCCTCCCTGCACTTACACCAGGAGTCTTCACTCTAGCTGAGCACTTGAGTCAGCTGGAGAGTAATTAGAACCACTGGTGTGCCTCGGGCCTCCAGCAGAGAGCTTGTTCAATTGCTGTAGCACGGTCCTTCATGTTCACAGCTTCCAGAATGCCCCCAGAGGATTCCAGTGTGCAGCCAAGGCAGCTGACCACAGTCTCTGACCCCTGAGTGTTGCGGTGGGGGCAGGGACCGGGGACGGGGACGTTAAACAGGCAGTTCGTTCCACATTCACATCCGACCCAGTTCCCAATGCACCTGCAGCTGGTTCATGCCTTTCGTGCGTGACCTCAGCTAGGCTCGTTTTAGATCTGCAGCCCTCCACAGTTTTCCCTCTAACTCTTCACAGAGTTTAGTAGCTTTTAAGCTTTAATTCATGGGACCTGTTGAGAGTTTGTCTGTGAAGCACCTGTGAAAGCAAATTATGACATTTTAAAACCATGTTGTGAAAAAGTAGATTGACGTTAAAGAAAAACTGATTGTTCTTTTAAAAGATTAGTACAGGGGTGAACAGAACAAATCCTAAGCTGGTGTATACTTACCTACCCACCCCCAGCCCCACATGGCCTCGCTAGCCCCATCCCTGTCAGTTTAACTTAGCTTCTACTGTTTTGAAGCACAGCTTAGGTTTCATCTTATCCCATCTGTAATTGTGTTAGAAAATCGAAGAACATGGTTTGTATTGTAGTCACAATTCCCCACACATCAAAACAAATGACTAAGTCCTAGTGTTCACGAAATTCCCCCAATTGCTTCGAAATTATCATGCATGAATACTCTTAGAATCTGAGTCCAAGAGTCTGATGTTGACACCGGTAGTGTAAGTTTTAGCTTGTATGGCTCTACGTGTTATCCTTACTGCCTGTGTTTTCTTTCCAATCTATTTGTAGAAGCACTTGGTTATGTCCCCTGCACGCTTTGCTGACGACTTCCCCATAGTGTAGTTTGCATGCCCGTGGTCCCCACTTTTCTGTAAACTGGCCCTTGGTCTGAGAGTCCTCAAAAGTGATATCCGTGTGATATTCTTCATGTGGGATATTTGCCAAGCAGGAGGTCATGGTGGCTGTCTCTTTCTGCGAAGTTAGTGGCAGTCTGAATACCTAGTCCGTTAAGTGTTTCAAAATGTTCTCTGTATTGGGGTTTCTATGGCTGCAGTGGAAACCATGACTGAAAAGCAAGCTGGGGATGAAAGGGTTTATTCAGCGTATGCTTCTAGGTCACAGTTTATCCCACGGTGCCCTCCTCTGTAGATCACCGAGAAAACATCCCCACAGCCAGACCTTACGGAGGATTTCTCAACTGGAGTTCCCTCCCTTCAGGGAGCGCTAGCTTATGTGAAGCTGACCTAACACCATGAGCAGACGGAGCACAGGGACTCAGTCTGGTGCATTGTTACATTCCGCATCAAGAGGAAGGAGACACAATGTCACTCTTTACGATTTAACATCTGGCGTAATTGCTCAGTTTACTTCCCTTATTTATTGTTTCCAGAAGAACGAGTTTATTTCTGAACATCCTCCATCTATGAAAGATTAGAGGTTTTTCTTGGTTTTTTTTTTAGAATCGTTAGGAATGAATGGATTTAAAAAAAAACGCACACACTTGGTAGTTGTTTTTTATTTTTTAAAGCAAAATAAGACTTTATTAAGAGAAGGGCTGGAGAGATGGCTCAGCAGTTAAAATCCCAAGGAACCAAGTTTGATTCCCAGCACCCATGTCAGGCAGCTCACATCTGCCTGTAACTCCAGCTCCAGGGGATCTGATGCCCTCTTCCGCCCTTTGCAGACACAGTGTGTGCGTGCGTGCGTGCGCGCGCGCACACACACACACACATTTAAAACTAATAGTAACATAAATGCTTTTAAAATAAAAGGTCTACTGTAGATTTAAGCATGGAGGAGAGGAGAGAGAGACAAAGAGGAAAAGATTAAGATTTCCTTTTGGGAAAAGGACAGTTGTACGGGATTAGAAGGGCTGAGGCGGGTTTCTCAAAAGAGACAGCGCCCCAGAGGAGTTTCAATTCATAGCTGTACTGATGCTCTGGTGACCCCATTTTAACTAGGGGGAATATCCTGGAAATTAGATATGAAAAAAATCAAACATTTTAGCTGAATGTGGTGGTACAGTCTTATTACCTTGGTACTCAGGAGTCTGAGGCATGAGGATGGAGAATTTGAAGCCAGCCTGGGTTACATAGAGAGACTCTGTCTCAAAGAAAACAAAACTAATCATATACTTTGTACAAGCTTCATCTCGTACATGTCCCACACGGCTCAAGATTTGCCTGTGGAGACATTGCTAGGCTGTTGGGAATCCCCTTGATGTTTAATGTGACCAAAATATCCTCCAACTTTATTCTCTTTCCTGGTGTTAAAGTCAGAGTAGGTGATAGTTTCAGTTCTGAGACTACCAAGTGTTCCCTCAGCCCTAGGACATGTGAACAAGGAATCAGCAAAGGTTTAAGCACATGCTACTTAGACAAAGACAGTCCTGTGTGGAGGCCCAAAAATGTGAGCCTATTTCCATCTTGTTTGAAGGTCAGAGAGTTTGAGGTTACTCAAAATTGTTGACAATAACCAGGGCTACACATCCTGACCTAGGATGTGGTTACTTGGTTTTTCTGACATTAAGATGGCATGCACAGGTAGATCCACTCCATCCTGACAGATGGTCAGAATATGAAGCTTACTTCTGCTCCTTCTTTTGTATTAGGAGGTTTAACATGGGGAGTGGCTGCCTTCAAGATACTTGGTCTAGGGTGGCTTCACTGTCTAAACAGCAGAATTCTAATGACTTGATTGTTAGGTTTATTTCTTATGACAAGCCTCTCCGCCGATGCAAATAATTCCAAGCAGACCAAATCAGACCGAATAAAAGATGCCCATGTTTAATGCAATGCTCCCGGTTGGCACCGGGAAAGCACAGTTAAGGGAAGAGAAAGAAGGGGAGATCCCCCTGAAACCCGAAGACCACATGCACATTCTCTGGGGGGCAGTTTAAGAAGCCTGTGGGAGTGGTCTTGACCTTCCCTGGGGAGGGGTTACCATTTGGTGGGCCTTCTTGACCCTCCCTGGGATGAGGTCACCATTTGGCGGGCTTTCTCAGAGGTGGAGTTTGGACTAAGGCAACTCCCAGGGGAGGGGACTTAAAATGAGCTCCTGCCCAGTCTTCCAAAAATGGGTGCCAGGGGGGCTGGGATGAGGCCCCCAACGACAATATTCCAGACTCTTTGGATAAAGGGGTGTTAGGGAGCTGGGGTGACGCTTTCGACCAAACATTGATGTCTCAAAGTATTGAAGCAATTAACTGTTTGAGCTCTCCTTTGTATCCTGTTAAAGAAGTCTTTTGTTGCCTTCACCCTTTTATATTGGGGTATAAAGGAGTATGGAAATTAAACACGGGCTAGAAAATGAAATGCGGGCAATTTCAGTGTTCATTGGAACTCCCTCCCAGTACTGTTCTATGTTTGTTTTATTATTTTTTATTCGTGTCTTCATATTCTTTACTAATTTTTCTGATTCCCACGCCCCTACCCTGGTATGTGGTATTTTTGTCGAAGCTGGTCTCCAATAGTCTTGGTAGCAGAGCAGGGCTGTTGCGCTTTCACTGGGGAAACCAACCCTTAACGGAGTGGAGTTCTTACACTCTGGGGCAGGGTTCTTACACTCTGGGGACCTGAGCAGAACTGTAACAACTTCACTCGGGAAACCTTCCCCTGCTAAAGCAGAGAGCTGTTACATTGGGGAGAAACCTTTCCCTGGAGCAGGGCTGTAAGCTGCTACGCTTACTGTGACCTGTGGTAATATTCTTTGGCTCCCGACCGCCAGGATCCCTTTCCATCTGAGCTGCAATGCTTACAAATACATCTGTTTGTATTGGTCTTAGCAAAGTTAGGACTTGGAATTTCTGGTCTCACTCTAAACCCTTTCCTTTGTGAATGTCAAGCCTGAAAGTGGTCTGTTTCTTCTAATAAAACTGATCGTCAGAGGGAGCTTCTAGGAACCAATAACCCAAAGGAGAGTAGGTTGAAAAAAAAAGAGAAACTCTTCTATGTCTGGCTCAGAGCTGTTTCTCTGCTATCATCTGGTCTTCCAAAAGCTTTTGAGAGGCCTGCTCTGCTGTCCTCTAAGGGAAACAAGGGATTTTTTTCCCCCAAGATAAGCAACCCTACGCCGACAGAGACGGCTCTTCCCGGAGGCAGGGATGACCTTTGGTGACTAACACAACGCTCCGGTTCTCCCCAGAGGCCCATGGACCAGCTGGACAGAAAACCAAAGGATTCTCTGTCTGTGTTAGACCCTCGCCAGCAGCAGGTATCAGATTGCTCCTGGTTGGGGGTTACCAAGCACAGTAGCTGGGCAGGCACTTGCTCGGCCCGAGGTCCCACCCACAGAGCAGACATGCGCTTTGGAACCACATACACGACTTGTGCAGGCGACCACTCAGGGCTGTGACAGAGCCAGCGAAGTGCCGCCTTTTGACTCATGATATCAACAGACAGCGCTGTTGCTGTCAGCCCTGGTCTTCGCTGTCAGAAGCAAGTGTGAAGAGAAGAAATCGGAGATCAGAATGTGCAGGATTCGAATCCCAACTCTGCCACCTGAAGCATGATGTGAGAAGGGATTTCTTTCACCTCCCTCTTGGTTTGTTTGGTTCTGTGTAAAATGATACAACAGTCTGAATGACTTCACACAATGACAGCGATTCCATAGTTTTTTTTTTAAATAAAATGAAGTAATACCAGGTGCAGCCAGGTGTTACAGGTGCACCCAGCCTGACTGCTTGCCACACTGTTGATGCACTGTGTTTACCCCCCAATCCCCGTACCTGTCACTGTCACCCAAGTATAGGGGTGACAGGAGCAAATTTGCTGTTAAGGAGTGTGCCCTCTAGAGAAGATAGACACACACACAGGGGCTATGCTGTCTGTACCGTTGGTATACTGGAGCGAGGGGATAAGGGAAGGCAAGGAAGGCAAAGAATTCTGGGAATGAGGACTATTATTTACACACAAGAGCAAGGCAGTTTCCCAGGAGGGAGCTCCGTGGACAGTGGAGGAGAGGGAAGGGCCCTGAAGCAGGGTGTACACTACACGGTTGAGACATACTAGTGTGGCTAGAACCGGAAAGGGAAGAACATAGACTGGGCGTAGTGACGGTGGATGCAGATGATGGAGGCTTCATTCAGGTTTTGCTCTAAGAGAAGCAAGCATTGGGAAGGTCTAAGCTTCTTACAGGTGGCCTGATTTAACAAGATTGAAAAGGACAACTCCGGCTGGTTGGGATTAGATGTCGGATGTCCCTCTGACTCCAGGGAGAGAGGAAGGTGGCTGCAGCCCTGGGAAGATGCCACCATGAACAACATCATACAAACATGGGGTTTAACCCCATAAGGCCATCTTTTTTAAAAGACTATTTTATGTATATGAGTGTTTTGCCTCTATGTACGTATGTGACACCACATGTGAGCCTGGTGTCTGAAGTTGCCAGAAGAAGCATCGGATCCCCTACAACTGGAGTTTCATTTGAATGCCATGCGGGTGATAGGAACTGAACCTGGGTCCTCTACAAGAACAGCAAGTGCTCTTAACTGCTGAATTGTCTCTCCAGCTCCCAGGGCCATGTGTTAATAGTGATACTATAGCACTAATACCTCTTGATGTCATTAAGCATTCATATATGTATGTGTATGTGTGTGTGTGTGTGTTAGTCCTGGCTGACTAGAATTTGCTATGTAGACCAAGTTGGCCCTAAAGTCACACAAAGATCTGCCTGCCTCTCCCACCTCCTGCCTCATTAAACATATTTTAGCAATATGTAATTTTTTGTTTGTTTTTCAAGGTAGGGTTTCTCTATGAAGCCCTAGCTGTCCTGGAATTAACTCTGTAGACCAGACTAACCTTGAACTCAGAGATCTGCCTGCCTCTGCCTCTGGAGTGCTGTGATTAAAGACATGTACCACCACTCGCAGCTAACAATATAAAATTTTTAATATCAGTGGAGCATTCCAGTCTATGAATACACCACAATTTAACAAACTGTGTCCACTTACATTGTTTTTGACTTTTAAATATATATTATAAATAACTCTGACAAACCTTCTAGTAAAATCTTGATACTTTTTTATGTCTTTTATTGCATGTGATATTCTAAAATTGCCCCCAGAAAGACGGCATTAGAAACTCTCCCAGAGTTGCTCATCTCTGCCCAGTTGCCACCCACAGTGAGCAACACTTGGTGCTCACCACGTCTAAAAGCTGACAACAGAGACAATTCTCTATGTGGAGATCCCCTCCCGTTGCTTTGTCTAAATCCTCTGACACTATGGTGAAGATAAGTATCTTTGCTTTGCTCCTCCTCTCAAAGGAGAAATGTTAACATTTCCATATTGGTATGATATTGGCTATGCCTGTGAAATTAAACATTGCCTGTTTGTTACATTGAGTTATATTGCTCAGGGCTTTTTCATTTATATAAAAGATATTGAATTTTGCCAACTGCTTTTTCTTCTACTACATCTATTCAGACGACCGTCTAAGTTTTGTCTTGCATTATTTGTGGTTAAACAACATTTATTGGCTTAAGTGTATTAAATTATCTTTGCATACCATACATCACAATTGATTATGGTGATTACTTTGTTGAATTTGCTGTGCTAGCATTTGGTGAGGATTTGCACTTCTGTGCCATTAGGAATAGCAGTCTGTGATTTCCTTTTCTCGTAATATCTTTTTCTGACTTTGCTGGCTCACCTTGTGAAATGAGTTTGGAATTGTTCTCTCTTCTTCAGTATTATTGGAAGAGTTTGAGAAGTGTTAGTAAAAGTTCTTTAGGTTGGGCGGCGGTGGTGCATGCCTTTAAACCCAGCACTCAGGAGGCAGAGGCATGCAGATC
>LOJH01037175.1:1241-16290 GCA_001685095.1 Ellobius talpinus | reverse complement strand
TCACATTTTGCCACCACGGCAAGAGAAAGCACTCTGTGCTTTTAAGAAAAACATCGTGCCTTCAAGAAATTGTCCTTCTCCGCCCTTGGCCTTATGCTGAAAGAGAATCCTGAGCCATGTGACATGCTTTGATCACGGATGCACCATGTGTATATATGATGGGGATCCCATAAGAGGATAATAATAATGTCCAGGTGCCTACCAGCATCACAGTGTGATGCTTCCCTCCCTCGTGTGTCTGTGTGGCGCTGGCGGAAATACAGGCACTACACTGTCACTCATAGAATAGTACAGCGCACACACCAACTCACGGGACACGGCACTTGGTGATAGTAAATGAGGAGGTGACGGACATATAATTTTCTATACTACAATTATTATTTTAGAATATGCCCCTTTAAAAAAAGTTGATTTATGTTTCCAGAGGCCTTGTTGACATAGATAACAGCTCTGTGCATGTTGTTCCCCAAGACCTCTCGGTGGGACAAGGAGTGAGGGTAGAGGATAGTGACATTAATCATGACCTAGAATATGGCCTAGGCTATATGTGTGTGCATTTTAGAAGGTTTTATTGAGGGAGGGATTTTGAGACAGGATTTCTCTATGTAGTCCTGGCTGTCCTGGAACTCTCTCTGCAGAATAGGCTCGTCTCAGACTCAAAGATCCGGTTGCCTCTGCCTCCCACATGTTGAGATTAAAGTTATGCGCTGCCTGGCTTTTATTTTTAATTATACAAGGATGTGTGTGCATGAGTGTGTGCTGTGGTGTGTGTATGTGTGTGCTTATGTACCTGTGTGCATGAGTGTGTGCTGTGGTGTGTGTATGCGTGTACCTATGTACCTGTGAGTTTTGGTGATCATAGAGGGCAGAAGAAGGTATTCCATGCACTGGAGCTGGCGTTACAGGGGGTGGTGAGCCACTTGCTGTAGGTGCTGAAATTCATTCCCCATCTCCTAGAAGAGTAGCAAGTGTTCTTAACTCCTGAGCCATCTCTCTAATCCCCCAAAGGATGGGGTCTCACAATGTAGACCTGATTGGCCTTGAATTCTCAGAGATTCTCCTGCTCCTGCCCCTCAACTGCTAGAATTAAAGACATTTACCACACCTAGCCAAAAGAGTTGTTTTTTTTAAAAAAAATAATACAGATTATACCATATAATCTAGGTGCACAGTTGTCCATCCCATGTGAATACCCTCTATGATAGTCATGCAAAACAAATGCTTAATGACAATTCCCAGGATGCCTGACCATCATTCTGCAGCATGACTTTGCAAGTTTAAGAACCCAGGCACTAAGCCACAGTTTTTTCCCATACTCTCTGTCTTAATTAGGGTTACTATTGCTATGATGAAACACCATAAACAAAGTAAGTTGGGGGGGAAAGGGTTTATTTGGCTTATACTTCCACATCACAGTTCATCATGGTAGGAAGTCAGTACAGAAACTCAAGCTGGACAGGAACCTGAAGACAGGAGCTGATACAGAGGCCATGGAAGGGTGCTGCTTGCTGGCTTGTTCTCCATGGCTTGTTCAGCCTACTTCCTTATAGAACCCAGGATCCCCAGCCCAGGGGCACCCCACCACACACACACACACACACACACACACACACACACACATGCGCGCACACACAACAGGCTAGTTCCTCTCACATCAATCACTAAAGAAATGCTCTACAGGTTTGCACACATCTGGATGGTAAGGAAGCATTTTTCTCAGCGGAAACTCCCTCTTCTCTGCGACTTTAGCTTGTGTCGAGCTGACATAAAGCTAGCCAGGACACTTTACTAAAATTTCTGTGTAACTCTATGGTGTGTGATCAAAAACCACAAGAATTCAAGTTGTGGGTCTGTTCTAAGTTAAACCATGTGACAACTGTAGGAGTAACTCTTCCCCACTCCCATCCCACCACCACCACCGCCCCGGCTTCCAAGTCCTTGTGTAGCAATGGGAAGAATGAATATATGATAGGTTCAGTTGGTGAATCTGTAAGTTCAAATGATTAAATGTCTGCACAAGCCCTTTGCAGTATATGAGGTTCTCCTGGCACAAAGCATTCGTGTGGAACTTTTTCCTACTGCTCTTGAATAGTGACCTCCACACAGAGACCTTCAGAGGATTCATTGCAGAGCAGTAAGCAAATACCAGGATGCCTAGAATATTTACTTTTGACCTATCATTTCTGTGTGTGCACTTGCAGAGAGTGGCATTTGGGTGTGTTTCGAGGTAGACTGGTTTGTTCCACGATGATTCCAATTTCCTTCTGGCTTGATTTATGAGGTTGCAGACCCTGGAAAGCCAAAGAACCATGCTTCCCAGACTCTCTCAGCCAAGGAACAAAGAGGTGGTTTACTTTCATACATTCACCAGTTCCAAGCTTCTTCACCCTGGGTGTCGTGGCATTTCAATTGTATTTTAATAAATAAAGATTGCCTGGGGATCAGGAAAATAAAACAGCCACACTGGTCAGCCTTACAGCCAGGCAGTGGTAACACACACCTTTAATCCCAGTAGCCACATTAGTTTGCTGCAGAAACCGGGAAGTGCATGCCTTTAATCCCAGCCCTAGAAAGTATTATAAAATGGGAGGAGACAGCTCTTAGACACAGTCTCATTCTGAGATTCCTGGAGGCAGGATCACCGTTCCGTACTGAGGTCGAGGTAAGAGCTGGTGGTTGACTGCTTTGCTTTTCAGACCTTCAGGTTAAATCCCAGTTTCTCTCCCTGAGTTTTTATTAATTGTACTCCACCTGGGACTTTAACATCTGCTCTGCACGCATAGTCTGGGCGTGCCTTACCCCATACAGCCTAATAACCCCCCTCATCCTAGCTCCTCCCTACTCAGCTCTTCCTGCCCAGCGCCTGGCAGACTATCTGATCCAGAGTCGCTATTCACAGTCTTCTTCATTGGGCTCTTGCCTGCTGGGTCACTATCTGCCTCTGCTAGCCCTAACGACTGCTGCTGCTAATTCAAACCAGCGGCTGGTCCAAAGCATGCTTCCCCCAACCTGTCTTTCACACAGGAAACACCACCTTTTTCTTCCAGTGACCTGGAACTTCTCCCCACCCACCAAGACCACACACCATGCTGTGCCCCTGCTCATGGCAGCTGGGTCCTTCAGGTAGTCTAAATCAATCTGAGATATAATTCCACATCAGGTTTTGCTGGTTCCCAGCCTCGGCTGAGATGGGCTCAGAAACTGTAGGGGCAAGTGAGGGTAGAGACAGACTTGGCCATTTCTCTGCCTTAATCTCCCCTCTTTTCTTTCCCACCTGCTGAGTACTGAGGGGAATGGAGGAGACTAAAGGTACAGGAAACAAGACAGCTTCCCTTTGGTGGCTTCTGGGTGCGGTCACTCACTGACCCAATAGAATCATATATCCTTCATCAGCACAGAAATGCCAAGGACACTGACCCTCATCCCAACCCCAGTGAGTCCTGGGAAGTCCCCTCTCAGCTCTTCTACCTCCTGTATGTGGCAGGAAGTATATAGATGAGGGAAAAGGCAAGATAGATGGGCATAAAAGCCATCTTCCTTCTGACTGGTCTTTAAAAGCATGTTCTCTATTCGTAAAGGAGTAAGTGGGAGGAGTGGCCACTGCATATGTGCACTCCCCTTGGTTGTATTTATCTTTGTTTTTCTGGCTTAGAGCCAGAAAAAAATGAGAAGATAGGAAAAGATATCTTTCTTCTTTTATTTTCCTTTTTTATTATTCTGTTGCCAAAGTCTTACTCTGTAGTCCAGACTGGCTTGGGATTCTACCTGCTGACTCCAGGCCTGCACCACACACCCACCAGAGAGCAGCATTTCCACATTAGGATGTAATCTTTCTGAAAAAACTTCCAGGTTCTTTCACAGCTGCATTTTTCTGATCATTTCTTGGAAGTAACAGTGTTCATGTTAATATTACTCTTACTTTTTCATTGAGAGGTGAAGGGATGGGACCAGGCTGAGCTAAGTGACCTGAGCTGCCACCCAAAACCATGACAATGTCCAGGCCTGATCTGCTACCAAGGTCCATGCCTAGGTCTGTGGCCCTACAGCAGCCAGAATCTGTGCTGATATCCATGGCTTCTGTTACCATTGAAGACCAAGCAAACACCAATGGTCTGGACAGTCACCTGAGTCCATGTTGGTGTCCGAGAGTCATGCTTCTTCTGGGGCCATATTGATATGGGTGGCCTGTGTTGCCACTAGGGCCATGATAATGTCCTGGCTTGAACTGCAACCAAGGGCCATCTCTGGATCCATGACCCTACTGCAGTCAGGGTCTGTGTTGATGTCCCTGGCTTCTGTTACCAACAAAAGTCATGAGGATGCCTGGGGCCTGGACTACTACCTGGGAACATGTTGGTATCTGAGAGTCACACTGCCATTGGGGCCATGCTAATCTGAGTGGCCTGCACTGCCTCCTGGTGCCATGCTGGTATTCTGGCCCAGGCTGCTGCTGAGGATCATGTCTGGGTCCATAGTCCTGCTGCAGCTGGGGTCTGTGTTTATCTCTTGGTCCATATTACCACAGGGACCATAGGAGCCATGTGTTTTGAAATTCAAGGGCTGTGCTGAGCCGTCACTGCCCTTTACTGTTTCCTGGGAGAGCTGGCCCTGGCCTTAACTGGCCACTGCAACATTAGAGCTGGCCACACACTCACAGGAGAGATAGTCCCACCCCCACTACGGGCATGCTAGAGCTGGCCCCATGGCATGAGTTAGCTCTGGCCCTCACCTAAGAGGGGTAGCCCCAGTGGCTTGGACTGATCAAATCAGCTACCACCTAGACCCACATTCAGGGCTTTGAGTTGGCTCACCCAACATCCACCCCATCTATAATCTGCAGGAGTGTGTAAAGGGACTGGTTCTATGGAAGCATAGCCACAGGAGGCTTCAGGGTTCAGTATGGATGATGTGCCAGAAGCCAGAGGCCTTGAACCTGACCTACAATTAATTGCAATGAACATTTGCAAGTAAAGCTGAGTGGACAGAAGGGTCTTCTGTGTGACACACCAATCCCAATGCCACTAAGACAAATGAAGAGGAGTTGGAGAGGTGGGAAAGATGGAAGCACAAAGTGACTTTTTGTTTCTTTGTTTTGTTTTATCTTTAATTAATTTTTTTTAATTTTCTTTTGGGGAGGATGCTATGGGGGTAAAGGGCTGATATGGAGAAACTGGGAAATGAGAGGGATTGGGGTGCATGATGTGAAATTCCCAAGAAATCAATAAAAAATATGTTTTAAAAAGGGGTGAATGGAACCAAAGAGACTATTTAGAGGTGACAATGAGCTTTATTTTCTAAAAGAGAGGGGATGGCAGGGGCAGGGATGGACAAAGACAGGGGTAGGGAGGATGGAGAGTCAGGCAATGCTGAACAGACTCAGCCAGTGCCTCCCCAGCTCATCCTACAGAACCTCTTTCCCAGGATCATAGGAGCCATCTCTATCAGGGATTTATTGCTCTCAGGCAAACTTTGTGTGGAAAAGGAGTCATCTAAGGGCAGCATAAAAGGTTATTGATTATCATTGGTCCATTTAATGCTAGGTACTTAGATAAGAGAGAAAGTGAAAAACATAAATAATCTCTAAATTTACTTCTGCAGAAAGAAATGGACCAAATACCAATATGGCACCTTCCCAGCAGAGCCCAGTCCTTGCACTCATTAAAATTCAAAATAGTGATCTGAGCATGTCCTGGAAGGAACTGCCCAGAGAGGCTCACTAATGGATCTTTCCAGGCGCCTTTTCCAACTCCAGCAGAGGTGCTTTGAGGGAAGAGGAGAAGAAAGTACATACCAGAAACACTTACAAGGCTTGCTAACCTATTTCCTCGGGCCACCCCAGCAGGTCTGGGCCAAACCAATGATGTGCATTGCTAACAAGTCCCCAGGTATTTGAGTGTTCTCCAGATGCTGCTATAACAAAATAGCACAGGCTGATAGTTTATAAACAGTGATGTTGTAGGATTCCCCTCTGTATGCTGTGAATACCATTGGTTAATAAAGAAACTGCTTTGAGCCTATAGCAGAGCAGGGCAGAACAGAGGTAGGCAGGGAAAACTATATTGAATGTTGGGAGAGAGAAAGAAGGTGGAGTCAGGAGAAGCCATGTAGTCCCACCAGAGACAGACACAGGAACTTTATCCGGTAAGCCACAGCCTCGTGGTAATACACAGATTAATGGAGATGGGTTAATTTAATATATGAGTTAGTCAGAAATACGCTTAAGCTATTGGACAAACAGTTTTGCAAATAATATGGTTTCTGAGTGATTATCTCAGGTAGCCAGGAACAAACAAGCGGCCTCCTACAACACAGTGGGAGCTCATTTCTCACAGTTCTAGAGTCTGAGATCTGGGTCAGATCTATTCCAAGTTCAGATCAAGTCCAAGATCAGATTCTACACAACCTGAGAAGTTCTAAAGAGCTTATCATGCTTAGATGCCATCCCGAGTGGTCCTGCTTTCCCAGGAGAAGTTCCCGCCTCCTGGATAACTGTAGAGGCCAGGGAGGGAAGTGAGGAGACCTGGGTATTATCCAAGCATTTCCAAAACTCTTTAAGCAGTCCTTTGGGGCAGGTGGTGTGGTTCCATTGTCAACATAATGAAAGTGAACTTAGGGAAGCTGTTACCTACCCAAAAATTGCCAGCTGACCTATGATAAAACAGGTCTGGCCAGGATTGTGGTCCATGCCTTTAATCCCAGCACTCAGGAGGCAGAAGCCGGCAGATCTCTGGCAGCTCAAGTACTACCTGATCTATATAATGAGTTCCAGGACAGCCAGGGCTATGTAAAGAGATCCTGTTTCATAATAAACAATGAACAAATAAACAAATAAATAAAATCTTAGGTTTGACTCCAAGGAAAGAAAGCCAGGGTAGAAAGTTAGGCCTTCAAACAGACCCAAACAAACAGGCCAGAGCACCCCAGGGGGTTCATGAAGCAGAGAGGTACACGCATGAAGTGGTTGACAAACTGGGTCTGACATATATTTGACACACCCCTTCCCAGAATGCACCATCAACATATTTCCTTTCTTCACGATCTCGGGAGGAACGTTCTTAGAAGCCAGTCTACAGGCATGGCCTGCAGTGAAAGCAGCATGAGGACAGGGAAAGCCTGGAAATACAGTTGCCTCCCTCCTCTGGTGGGGCTCTCCCTGTGGAGGATGCTGTTAGAAGCCTAAGCATGAACAAAGACAAGGCCACTGTACCACCCACAACAGAAAGACACCCCAAACTCTATTTTGGCTAAAATGAATAACATGTACATTGCTAATTACAATTCCAGCCATTCTTTCCTCCCTGAGTGCAGACATCTCTTGAGATGCCCAACTACAGAATCACTCCAGCTTTCTTACAATATCCAATCTAGAGCCCATCCAATATCCCTAAACCATCCAAGCAAGCCACAAATCCTTTCTGTCCCTCCTAACACCAATCCACTGAGATCCCTCATGATTCCCCATGTGTTCTCAATCACTGAAACAGATGTACCCCAACTTGCTCAACAGGAGGGTGATTCTGGTAGTCTCAACAGGGAACACAGTGCATTCTGTCAGCTCTGTTTGAAGGGGTACGGCAGCCCACGGTCTTTGGAGAAGTATATCAAGAAGAGGCCCAGGGAAGGCACTGCAGATTGTGAAGGAGGATTTCAAAGGGGAGATACTGGTAGGTGATGCTAGGGTGGGGGTTCTACACAACCGCTTAACCCATCTCCCAACACAACTGACTGCCTAGAACATACAGGGCACTGTGGGCACTGGCTTTGGGTTTGAGACAATAACTAGGTGCAAAACAAAAACAACAAAATAACAAAACAACTCTACGCCAGTACAACAAATAGAATAGATGAGAACAGTGGCCCCTGCGTTGAGCTACCAAGGTTGCCTCGCCACCAATCATTCTACAAATGTATCTGGAACATACAACCTTAATCATGAGTGTAGGGTGCAGGATGGATTGAGGGACTATGTGGCTATCCAGGAAACCCTGTGCTTTCCAGAGAAAACTGGTCAGCACCCTGCTGTCATTGGCAAAAGTAGCTCTGGGTTTCTGACCCAGGGCAGCCCATCTTCTAGGCTGGCTGCCAGTGTCTCTGCAGATCAGGGATGACAGGATGTGATGGATCTATTCTGGTTCTTTCTTAGGGCATTTGGCAGCAAAATAGATGGGAGGCCATATGAGCATATTTGTTTCCTGTGGCTGTTGTAATGAACTCCCACAAGCTGAGAGCTTTGAACACTGTAAATTTATTGTCTCGCAGTTGTAGGAGATAGAAATTGGAGGTAGAGTTATTAATATTAACAAGTTTGTTGTTACTATAATGAAACACCTGTGCAGGCTACTTCATAGTGAAAAGATTTTTCATTCAACTCGCAAGTCTGTAGACTAGAAATCCAAGCAGCATGATCCAGGCTCCGGCAAGGGATCATACACACACATACACACACACGCACACACACGCACGCACATGCATGCACACTTGTATCACATCATAGCAGGACTATGTTATATATCTCTAGAACTCTCCTTCTCTTTATGAAGTCTCCAGGGAGTGAGGTAACCTAGATCCAGGAAGACAAACATCACATGTTCTCACTCACATGTGGACCCTGGCATGGAATCTTTGATTTGTATGTTTGATTTGGAGTACCTCTAGCATCAGGAAAACTCAAAAAGAATCATGGGCATAAAGATAAAGAAATATCTGAAGAAAAGGAGGATAGTAGAACACGGCTGATGTGAAAAAGAGAGGGGAATAACGGGAGAGCGGTTTAAACCGGGAGAGAGACAGGAGTGTAAGGCAAAGGAGGAGGTTGGGCACAGATAACTAATACTAAGGATGTCTGAAACAGCCATCTGGAAACCTATTGTTTCACAAACTCCCTGAGTGTCACATCTATTTTTTTTCATGTAAGACTTTACTTGAAATGCCCTACATAGGGGATTATGCTCATCCCAGAAGCCACAGGTGGCAAAAAAAAGCCCAGTTCCAGGTGCAGGAGACCTCTCCTCAAGTTATTGGTTGGTGGTGTCCTGAGACCCCCTGAAAAAAAATACAAAAACAAACAAACAAACAATAAATTCTGCTGCTATTGTCCTTGTTTGCCCACCAGTACTTGATAAGGAGACCTTGTTACTGAATGCACCACATACATTGGTCACAGGCCGTGGAGACATCAGGCTGTTATCGACTGGAAGACTGGAAGCTTCTTCCCTGCTGGCTAGCTTTCCTAGTGCTGGAAGGTGCTATTCAGGGAGAAGAGCAGGGGTGCATGGCACCAAATACATTGCATAAAATTGGCAAAGAATTAATGATATTTTTTTAAAAGAAGACACAAATAGTCACCAAGGTTCAGCCAGGGTGGCTCCCTCCTAACAATCTAACCTAACCTCATCCCTTCCCTCAGAGTCACAGTCAGAAGGAATCCCCATCCCTTTGACACCATTAGCATAAAACCATGGGGATTAAACTTCTCT
The DNA here is from genome assembly GCA_001685095.1 of Ellobius talpinus. Taxonomy (NCBI): domain Eukaryota; kingdom Metazoa; phylum Chordata; class Mammalia; order Rodentia; family Cricetidae; genus Ellobius; species Ellobius talpinus. The sequence continues at coordinate 6,814 of LOJH01037175.1, read as the reverse complement.
ATGGAATGGAAAGACAGACAAGCCCTACTCAAGGCAACATTTACAGACAGGTTCCCTCAGACAGATCTCAGGGAAGGATCATTCCAGGCTTCTCTCCTTGGCAGATAGTTATCTGTCATGACATGACATTTCCCTGTGTGGTGACTCTATCTCAGTGTCTAAATTCCCCATTTTGATAAATTTACCAGTCATGTTGAATCACAGTCTTCCCCTCTGCAAAGACCCCATATCCAAGGGGGCTACGCTCTAAAGTCAGCTGGAGGTGGGACTTCAACAGATGACTTTGGGAGTGGGAGAGATACAGTTCAGCCTGTCACAGTGAGGAAACAGAGAAACTAAGAAGACATTGAAAGCACTATCTTGGAAAATCCCATTCCAGCCTCATGTGCCTGTGAGTCCTCTAGGGACTTATGGGATACAACTCTACTGAGAAGGTCTGAGGTGGGGACCAAATTCTGTTTCTAAGACCAGTGGATTTAGATGCTGACACATCTGGGACAGAGAACATATAGAGAGCTCTGAGGTAGAGGACATGTCTTAGGGTAGGTATCTGCTATCTCCTGAAGAGGACTAACAGACAGAAGGACTGACTGGCTCCCTCAGATTCTTAAGGCAAGTGCTGTGAATCCTCACTGTTCTTTGGAACTTGAAAACTTTTTTCATCCTCTCACCTCCTAGAGCTGTTTGACTAGTCTGGAGTAGACTTCAGCATTTTTAAAAGGCTCCCCAAATAACTGTCTTTATTTTCAGGGATTCCTCTCACATCCCACATATATTCTAACAACTATACCTATTAGCAAGTGGCTCTTCATTCCGTGGATGTCAACCATCAGTTTCAATGGTGGGAAAATACCTTTGTACAAACAAGTCTTTGTTCTTCAAATAATAATAGCATGGTGTCATCCCATGATTTGTCAGAGTATTGTTGCCAAGCAGTTGGGAGTCAAGGCAAGAGCTACAGTGCCATGTCCCTTACAAGAGTAGAGAAATGTCCCCTGCGTCCAGGGAAGTACTGAGCAGTGCTTAAGGCAGGGACAGCTCCCACTCTGTGCACACAGCCCTTTGATACCCAAAGGGCAAGAAGTAATTTCAGGATTGTAGATGGAGCTTTCACAGAAGGAAGAAGGCTTCAGGGGAAGGTCCTTCTGCCTGTAGTTCTGGGGGGATGGGACCCAATAGGCCACTCCCCAGAGGTGCTTGCAAACCATCAGATGTGCTGTGAATTCATCAGTGTTGGCGGCAAAGGGAAAGGAATCAGGAGCAGGTAAAATAGGAAACTGGGTGTTGTTGGATGGTGCTATAAAGATGAGAGTTTTTATTTAACTCTCCTAAGCTTGGTTTGGTAACCTATACCTGTGATCTCAGCACTCAGGACGCAGAAACAGGAGGATTGTGAAATCCATGCCAACCTAGGCTATATAATAAGATCAAAAAAAAACAAGCCAAAGCAACAATCACCAAAAGTGTGAAAATCTGAAAGAACACCACCAAAATGTACCTTCTTAAGGATGCTGCCTTCCGGTTTGTCTGAGTAGATGATGTTGCTATGGTTTGAAAAGGTCTCTCCAAGTTTCTATACTGCCAATGTCATTCTGAATCTAACAATACTGAGAGCAGGGCCCTAATGAGAGGTGATTGAGTTGAGGGAAGGGTGAGGAGGCCATTGTTGCAGGAATGGACTAGCTCTCTCCACATTGGCTTCTTAGGAAATCAGCTCCTTCTTGCCCTTTCAGCTTTCATATGAAAGTTCTTCCATCCTCCCACCTTTCTCTAAGCAGTCTTGGTACCAGTTGGAGGAGAAGATGTCCATGCATCTATCCCAGGGCCCAGCCCAGAAGTTGCACACCAAGTAGAACAGGAAGTATTTGGTGAGTGAGCATCAGGTCTCCAGGTCTTGAAGGTCAAGTTCTTCCCATTGGGGTGTAAGCCCTTGATCTACTTCCTCCCGCTTGGGTACCACAGTGCCATGTGCACAGGGTGACAGCTGTTCTTGCCTTGGGCAGGCTTTGCTAACTGTACTTTGAAGATTGGGCTTTATAACAGAAGGGTGGGTGGGAAAGGTGAGAGAGTAGTGGTTATGGGGACCTGGAGGAGCAGTCACCTTTGACCCTGAACTTGACTTTCCTCCCTTGCAAACAGTCCAGGTTTCAGCAGTGCAGCCCCCTGGCCACCACTGAGCTCAGAGCTGCGAGCTGCCTTTGCAGAGTCGGGTCTTCCTGAGAAGCTTGAAGTATCCTTGTCACCACCTCCTCTGTCCCACACATTTTAGCTGCTTCCTAGCAGTGCTGCCCCCTGTGCACCCAGCTTTGCCCTCAAATGACCCTGAAACAGGGGAGGTACAGCATACTTTTACCCCAGGCATGCATCCTCAGGCCAGGCCTGCACACCCCAAATAGATTTCAAGAGCACAGCAGATGTGTGAGGAGTGATTAGTAACTAGATATTGGCACCTCTCTGCTGCCTTAGTTGAAATCTATTCATAACAAGCAGCTAGTCCTTGCTGAGAATTCACAGGGAGTCTGGGCTTTGCTAAGTCCCACTGCGGGAGGCACAGAAGACACAGGAGGTAGTTTCCGTACTGGGGTACAGTTTCTTCTTACCTGAGGTGACAAGAATAATACTAAGAATCTGCATGCTGAAAATACAACAGAATAGGAGCAGGGAAATGATGGCTAACAGGGCTAGCTGGGAAGAAAGGGGGGTTGCATCACTGGCTAAGTTACTGTAGGACCAAAGGTACAGGGATGTAAACAAGCATATTGTCTAACTGGACCACAAGGAACCTGGCTGGCTTACAGACAGAGTGTGCTAGGGCTGGGTAACAGAGTCTCTGGTTTGTTTGGGCCTCTGTTGGAGGAGGGGGGCACTTGTTTGGTTCCTGGCTGCTCAGCCCTGAAATAATTACACAGAAACTATATTATTTAAATCACTGCTTGACCCATTAGCTCTAGTTTCTTATTGGTTAACTCTTACATAGCAATTTAACCCATTTCTATTAATCTGTGTATCGCCACATAGCTGTGGCTTACCAGGTAAAGTTCTGTCAGGTTCTGGCGGGGCTACATGGCATCTCTCTGACTCCTCCTTCTTTCTCCCAGCATTCAGTTTAGTNGAAACTATATTATTTAAATCACTGCTTGACCCATTAGCTCTAGTTTCTTATTGGTTAACTCTTACATAGCAATTTAACCCATTTCTATTAATCTGTGTATCGCCACATAGCTGTGGCTTACCAGGTAAAGTTCTGTCAGGTTCTGGCGGGGCTACATGGCATCTCTCTGACTCCTCCTTCTTTCTCCCAGCATTCAGTTTAGTTTTCCCTGCCTAGCTAATTTCTGCCCTGCTATAGGTCCAAAGCAGGTTTTTTTTATTCATTAATGGTATTCACAGCATACAGAGGGGAATCCCACATCAGGCCTCACTGACGGGGAACTTGCAAAACTTGAACTTTTATGTATCAAGCTTTAGACTGGAACCTGAGTGATCTGCTTACTCAGCTACCAGACAGGCCAGATGCTGCAGGGGCAGCAACCAGAAAGAACATGGAAGGCGCAGAGTCATGGCAACTTGGACCACTGTAGCAGGACCAGGATGAAGAACAAATAGCTCCTAAGAGAATGGTAGGATTTGGTAAACAGAGACTGTGGCCAGAAGTAGTTTACTGGAAGAGAACAGGATTAGTTTGTGTGGGGCAGAAAGCTACTGGAGACTGTTCTTCACCCTAGGCAGTAGCACTTTACAGAGTTTCCCTCTTCCTACATGTCAGGCAATGCGAAGAGGTGGAAGCTGGGTCTGCTGCTCTGCCTGGTTCAAGACCTGCCTCGACATCAGCTTGGGCAGCCTCCACATCCCTTTGAGCAGCCATGCAGCTCAGTTTGTGCTTGCTTTAGGCCCTGTCTCTGTGACATGGGGTTGGTGAGAATCCCTCTTAGAATCAGTCTGAAAAGTGGCTGAAGGCTTAGAGCACATCATAGAAACGCAACCATAAGCTGCCATTAGCCTTCTTCCTAGGTAGTCTTCCTTTCCCATGAATAAAGGAGTGATGGAGAGATGTCAGAAACTGCTAGTCAAAGGCAGGAGAATCGCTTTACCATCTACAGACTTTTAAATAGAATTTTTTCATTTGGGTTTTGAACCTTTTGTATCTGTTTATCTCGTTGGGGGTTGAACCCAGGACCTCACGCATGCTAGGCAAATGCTTTCTTACCAAACTATGGCCTCAGACTTTTATCGTGCTATAAGGCAGAGTCTTGCTACGTTGCTCAGGCCAGCCTCAAACTCTTGTACTCAAAGGACCTGCCTTAGCCTCTTGAATAGCTGGGATTAATGGTGCCATTATGATTTGAATCTTCAATGTTCCCCAAAGACTCTGGTGCTAAAGGCATGTCAGCAAGCCCGTGTCACAGTTAGAAGCTGGTAGAACATTTAGGAGTGGGGCCAACTGAGAGAAAGTTGGGCTACTGAGGCACGCCCTTGGAACGATATTGGAAACCTAATCCCTTCTCCTGTCTCTTTACTCCCTGACTGCTGTGAGGTGAACAACTCTGGTCCCACACATGCTCCCTGCCATGACATTCCACATGGCATGACATGCCACAGGCCCCAAATCAGCAGAGGCAAGCAGTCATGGATTGAAACCTCTGAAATTGTGACCCAAAGTAAACCTCTACCCTTTTGAAGCTGATGGTATCACATGCTCTGTTACAGAGTCAAAGATATAAGAAAAGTGCACACCACTCTACCTGGCTTTCCACGTGTATTTCAAACAGTTTTTGTTTGTTATTTAGCATCTGAAAGATTCTGAAACCTCTCTTTGATAGACATGCCCAGTTATCTAAAGCTTATACATGTATGTGCCCATATTCTCTTTGTGTCTCTTTTCTCTCTCTCCTCTCCTCCCTCCTAGGCTTCCCTTCCATTTGTCCTTGCTTGCAGCATGTGGTATACATACCGTGTTAACACAGGCATTTCCAGGGACTTTTGTTATGACTCTGCTGTTCATTTGCTTGGAGCTAGATAAGCATTTGAATTTAATGTGTGAGGCTTAAATCAGGGTGGAGTGCAACCCATCAGCAAAGCTATATTTATACGAACTTTTATTTCCATCAACGGTGACAATAAAAAACAGTATCAAAGCAAGCCCAGACTTGAAATGTTTTGAATATATTACAATACATTATATTCCATGGAGACTTTCGAGGCGGCCTCATCAGGCATTTGGAAATCATTTATCTTAAATGAGGCTCTGTAATGTATGAGGGCATTAAGAGAAGCAGTCAATTATGCCGACTCCATGTTTTACATTAAAAAATAGGAAGTATCGTAATTCCTGTTGGGGGTGAAGGCATTTTTCTAATCCCATAATTAGCTCTCCAGGCATCCAAAAAGAACATTTCATTCTAGTCTTTGGAATAGCCACCTCTTTTTAAAGCCGGATAATGTATGCATTGGCAGACACAAAGACCAAAATAGATCAAACGGTGCCTGCTCTAGTACCTTTAGGTGATGAGAGATGGGAGAAAGAAACAAAAACAAGGAAGATGGTGTTGGCATTCATGGCACTGAAAACTTGT
>LOJH01037173.1:0-14500 GCA_001685095.1 Ellobius talpinus | reverse complement strand
CTTTGATCCATTTGGACTTGAGTTTTGTGCATGGTGATAGATATGGGTTTATTTGCATTCTTCTACATGTTGATATTCAGTTATGCTAGCACCATTCACTGAATTTGCTTTCTTTTTTCCATTTTATATTTTTTGCTTCTTTGTCAAAAATCAGGCATTCGTAGGTATGTGGATTGATATCTGGGTCTTTGATTTGATTCCATTGGTCCTCCTGTCTGTTTTTATGCCAATACCAGGCTGATTCCTGGAAGTTGTCCCCTGACCTCCAGTGCTCACCACAACATGCACGTGCACATATATGCACTCATAAATACCAATACAATAACGATTTTCACAAGTACTTAAATGGGTGGTTACTGGTATCCTTTCATAGAAAAGGTCATCCTGTCAGACTCTGTCCACCTTCCTTTCACTCTGCTTAGCCGTGGGAGATAGAAATCAAGGTGAGCTTGTTGTGTATGGTCATTAAAACCGTGTTAAGTTGGGTGTGGGGCATACTCAGTGGAAACATGCTGCTTAGTGTGGGCAAAGCCCTTGGTTCGTTACATAGCACCCAAACCCAAACCCCGAGCCAAAAGACTCACACAGCCCTTCCCAAACCCCAGATCTAACACCGCAAACTAACTGAAGCCCCCAGACAGCTTTAGATTTAGACCCATGCTGCAGTGGTGTCTAGAAGCCATTTAGGCTCTAGGTAGATGAGAAACAGCCGTTGTAGCCTCTTCCGTTTCCCTTTTCCTCCTTCAGGGGTGCTAGATGGGCCTAAATTAGAACAGGTGAAATTAGTGAGGAAGACTTGGGTTTTCTTGTTCCATTTTGCCAGCCAGCAGTTTTGCTTCTCTGGCAGGGCCTTAAGCACCCGCCATGCAGCTGCTGATGGACAGCGTCTACCTGGGTCCCTCGCTGGGGCGTGGGTGGGTGTGGGGGGGGTTGCCTTTCTTGGCATGCTTATCCTCCATAGCACCTGTTCCAATGTCCTCATCATTCTTGAATTCGTAGATTCAACAATCAGCTCTTAAACCCATGAAGTCAGGGCCATTGAGGTGGGAGACGTTGAGACTCCCAAATAGTGGAGAGGTGGGCTCCACAGGCCAAGCAGGGTCTGCCTTGCAGCAGAGAACTCACACTGCCAGGTAGTCACCGTGTTTCATAGTTACCATAATTGGAAGCCCGGAGAACATGTGGCGGGGTGGAGTCGTAGAACGCACAACTAAATAGGAAAGGGGAAGGCCCGACTGGACTCGGCTTATTAACACTGTTGTAATTAACAAAGACTCCAGACCTAGTAGATTCTACTTTAATTTTTAAATTTTTCATTGTCACTCATGGGTACCACCAAGCAGAGCCCAGCCACTAAGGTGTCCAGAGAACTAAGAAGTACATGAGCAAAGCCATGGGCTCCAGGAAGCTCTGGGATGGTGTCTTCTAGGTGGCCGTGGTGGGCTCTCTGAGGAGCAGCAGACAGGGGTAGAACTGGATCTCCATGTCAGCACAGAAGCTTAATAAAGAGTCCAACAGTGATAAGAGTCATAGGATGCTGTATTCTGGAACAACCCTTGATGATAACTGATTCACCAGAGGCTCCTTGGAGACTAGTTAGAATCATACATAACCTTCTAAATGGTTAGTGCCTCCTTCTCTCTAGATATATTCATTTTTATTATTGTTGGGCAGACACAATATAAATTTTATATATATTTATAAAACAAAAATAAAAACAAAAACAGGCCTGCGTCTGTGACCAGACACCTGATCTGGGTCACCACAATAGAGAAGGTGTGAGCCTTGCTCTCAGTCTTGAGACCCAAGATTCAGTCTCCTGGTAACGGGGAGGCCAGCTTGCTCCAAGGAAGCCTTCGGCACTGCCGGAGGATGACGTTCTGGAGATGAGCCTCCGAGTCTTTGACGTAACCGTGCCCAGAGCAAAAAGCAGGCGCTAGACGGCTTACAGAGTCCCAGCTCCTGGCTCTGAGTTGACATGAACACTGGAGGACCTTCGTGGCAACTCCTGTTCAGTATTCCCAGAGCGGCCTGAGTAGCCCAGTAAAGAAAATGGAATTGGGGCCAAAGTTGATGTTAGGGAGGATGTTGTAGTGAGCAGATCCACGCTCTGGGGTGCTTTCCGAGCTCTCAGAGTCGTAATCGGAATTGTGTACTTTCCAGCTGGCTGCATCCCCTAGTGGCCCTCTGAAATCACTGTAGCTAAGGCCAAATGGAAACCCAGAGAAAACCTGCAGAATTTTCTTGCCTTGCTGGGATAACAGGCAGGTCAGAGGGGATCCTCAGGGCCATGGCTGTGATTAATGTTTTCCATGAAGACTTGAAAACATGAATTCACAGAGGCACCGTTCCCACGCTTTATGGGATTTAACTTACCTTTTGGGTGGTAGAGGAGGCAGGTTCATCTTAGAGAATGATTTTGAGTTATTGAACACTTCACCTGATGGCGACTCAAATTTGAACCAGGAAGGAGTGGCATGCGTATGGGGAAAATAATGAATCTTCCGTGTCAAAGCCTGTGTCCTGAAAAATACTGTTTCTCTGCGCCAGAGCCGTTTGTGTTATGAGGCATGGCCCGTTGTACCCAGCATGTTTGTCCGTGTGTTAGATGAATCCCTTGGTTTCCCTCACCGTCTGTTCTGCAGTGTTTTGATCTTACTGACACCCCACACCACCAGACGCTGTTCAGCCCATCAGCCATCTTGGTAGCGCTGGCAGCTGGTGAAAAGATTCACAGTCTCTTCTCTAGTATTATAGTACACACGCATATATATGTATATATATATATCTGAGCCCATTTAGTGTTGCTCACATGGACATGTGTCTAGGGATAACCCCTTGGGATTGAACAACCTATGCGTGAACCCACCCTGGAGGAAACTGATTCTTCCTCTCTTAGCAGCCATTGCCCATTCTTCTAGGAGAGGGACAGAATTTCCTCCGTCCATGTTGGTACATCAACTGGTATGGTTCAACCTTGCTTTTGAAACAGAATCTCCCACTGGCTTGGCGCTTGCCCATTAGGTAGGCTAGGCATGTTTGTTTCGGTGTGCATTTGTGTTTCTTGTGTGCGCGTGTGTACCTGTGTATGCATGTATTGTTCTTGTATGTGGATATGTGCATTTGTATGTTTGCATATACTTGTTTGTGTGTGCAGATATGTTTGTCCACACATACGTGTGTGTATTCATGTACATGTGTGTGTGCACATGTGAAGGACTTCTGCTAGAAAATGGCACGTCCCAAATGATATCTGCATATGTATTTGTGTACCTGTGTTCATGTGTGCTGGGCTTCTTTTGGAAATATGTCACATTGCAGAGATCGTTTCCAGGGCAGCCTAGCAAGGTGACTCTTGGAAATGTAAACTTTCTCACTCCTGCTCCCTGAGCTCAGCCGGCACCTCTTCACCTGCTTGCTCCACAGCCTGGCTGTTCTTGAGCACAAGGATGCTAACTGGACAGATAAGACTCTAAACTGGAGCCTAAAACCCCATCACCTTAAGGCCTGTTGGGCTTTTGGCTCTGCATCCCCAGGCCTCCCTCTTTCCAGGAACCTGAAGCTTGCTAAAATGTTCTTCCTGTATGTGACCCCGTGTGGCTGGGGAGAGCCACTTGACCCCAGCTGGGAAGTGGGAAGGTGTGCTCACCTTCATATGGTCCGGGCAGACTTCGGTTTCTGTTGACAGCTGGGTGAATAACGGCTTGGGCTTTTCCTTCCCCTGAGGAGATCCATCTAGAGCAATCAGCTGCTTCTGTTCCTCCTCATCCTGGACCTGTTTTTTTTTTTTTTTNGGTCAGGACAACCCCTGTAGGTTGGGGAAAGGAGTGGCCTAGCAATGGGAAAAATTTACTAAGATGATGATTTCCTAGCAGCAGTTCCAGGCTCCTAAAATGATTACAGCCCAGCCAGGATTCTCCCCCATCTTGCTTCCTCTTCCCTTGAGTGGGATGGTGTTAGTTGGAGCTGGTGCTGGGGCTGTGCTGGTGTCTCCAACACAAATAATCAGGGCTCCTTGAGTCTGGAACCACACAGGCGGGTTCGGACTCTGGCTCTGTTCTGTGCTGTAACCTTCAGTCTTACAGAACCATGGCTTTTCATCTTCAAAGGGAAGTGAATACCCATTGAGAAGGATGGGGATGAAGGTGTCTGGAATAGCCTCATGAGCCAGTGGAGTTAGGAGGCAGGCTGATGCTCAGTCCTTTCCTGAGCTTGGCACGGAGGCAGCTTTACCTCTGAGAAACCAGCACAGTGATCTCTTGCTGGGGCTAGTTTTGGATCTTTCTCTTTCTCCTTGCGTGAAAGGCTGTGGAGCCTAGGGCATGAGTGCCCATCTGAACATGTTTTGTCTCCAGGATGCTCTGCACTGATGATGTCTGGGATTGAAATTCTCAGAGGTGTAGGGAAGAGCACAGATGTGTCTTATCCTTACCTGATACCCAGGAGGTTGATAGTGACTTGCTTCGTTTTAAATTTGGAGACAAGGTCTCTATCCCAGGCTCGCCTTAAGGTCACTATATAGCCAAGGATGACTTTGAACTCCCAATCCTCCTTTATTCTGAGTGCCAGGATTCAGATTCACGCTAGTACACCCAGGTTCTGGAGATCAAATCCTGGGCCTAGGCACACTTGACAAACATTCTGTCCACTGAGTTCCATCCCAACCCCACTGAGGCCATTTTTAAAGTCCAGGACTCCAGTCCCAGAATTGAAAGTAATTGGGGGAGAAAATGGATGAGATGATGATCTCATATACTCGGGCATATATATCTGAAGGTTTAGAAGATTTTGTGTGTGTGTGTGCTTGTGTGTGTACACAAGTGTATGTGTGCACCCTGTGTGTGTGTGCACGAATGTGGAGGCCCAAAGATGACAGCAGGTACAGCCTTTGATTGCTCTTCATTTTATCGAGGCAGGGTCTCCCGCTGAACGCAGGGACTCCCGCTGCACGTAGGCTCACTGATTCCAGCTAGGTAGCCAGGCTGCCCTGGGGAGTTTCTTGTTTTTGTCGAGTTCTGTCAGTCACGCAGCCAGCACTTTCAACACAGAGTCCCCTTTCCCAGCCTGTCACTGGACATGTTTATAACCCATTATACATAGGGTGCTTTTAGAAAATGTGTATCTGAAACTTTACTCCATAAATAGGACGACTATGTTATTTCCTGCTAGTTGTATGTGCGAAGGTTGTTTAGACCTTTGGGATTTACACTGGGATTTCAGCATAGACTGGGATTTAGGTAATTGATAAGAAGTAGATTTAAAATAGGGGGTGGATCCTACTGGATTGCCTCATCCAGCCTCTTGCTGCTGGGATTACAAGCATGCACCATCATGTCCGGCTTCTGGGGGCCAAACGTGGACCCTACTGCTTGCCCTACAAGCCCTTGAACAACTGAGATATGTGCCCAGCACTGACTCTGTTCACTTTAGGGAGACCGCTAAGAAGATGCTTCTGAGCGTTTTCCTCCTCGTTGTAGCAGAGTGTGTATTACATGGCTCCATCCTTTGAACAGAGGGAAATAAATTTGGCATTAACTCTTCCGCTTCCACTACTGCAGTGGTGCTGTTCCAGGGGCACAAGAGGCTCCATGTCATAGGGATGGCAGGCAGGAACTTGAGGGGTTACCTGCTAGAGCCCTTACTGTAGAGCTGAGGTCCAGGCACCTTGTTGCCGTCGCTCACCTGAGGGCTGGCGGGCAGCTTTCTGTTTAGCCTTTCCTGTCTCAGGCTGGCCCCTGTCTGTGATTGGGTTTGGCAGCCAGGCTTTCTAACATTGGCTGAAAGTATCTATTTTGATATGTAGAAAATCACCTGACCTTTAGTGTTTGGTCAGAGCCAGGCAGGGCTGTAGATGTACAGGGTGGGTAGCAAATATGAAATCAGGCACCGTGACCTCGCCTTCTCCTGTAACTGAAGCTGAAGTGTCTGGTGTGTAACCACACGGCTCACGGCAGCTGTTTCTGGACTTTTAGGACAGAAGACTCAATAACGGACGAAGACAAGAGGAGGTATGTGTGCCGTCGCAGCCGATGTCATGTGAGTGATTTTGGCCGTAGTGCATGGATGTAACCCACTCTGGCACAGGACGATGACACATATTCCGTCAGGTGGCATATTAGCAGGGACATGGGACCTGAAACGGCAGAAGCCCACGCCCAGGATCTCAGCTGCGACCCAGCAAGCTTGCGCTCTGCCCTGCGAGTGTGGCTCTGTGCCATCTGTTCAGCTCCCCGGCCGACTCCCCCTCCTCACTCTGAGCTTCTTGTTCCTCCCGTACTTTCTCAGGTCCACTCTGCTCTGCGTTCCCGGGCTATTCATGTCTTTCCCTGTGAGGAAGTGATTTTTGAATATCCATGTCGCCTAATGGCCACAGGGATCTCTGAGTTTGCCCTAAGCGGTGATGGACACCGGTCACATATCGCTTGACTCTTCATCACTATATGTACTTAGCTCACTTCTTTTCTTTCTCATTACAAGGAAAGAAGTTAAAATTTTTGCTTATTTAATGGAGCTATTTTTCCAAAGCTTCCTTTTAACATAGAAAAGCATGAATCTTTGAAAAGTCATGAGTTATCTTCACAATCATATAATCGTTTGGAGTGGTTCATCCTTTATTTTTTTGATGGTTCTCTCCCTCTAGTACCCTTAAATTGATCTAATTTCTTTTCTTAAAGAAACTATGGTGGAGTGTACGTTGGCTTGCCTTCTGAAGCTGCCAGTATGGTGTCTAGTCAAGCAAAGACAGTACGAAAAAGTAAGCAAGGGTTGTGTGGGGCTTATTTCCTTAAAAAAACGTGTGTGTGTGTATGGGTGTGTCTGTGAATATATATGTGTGTGTGTACCTGTGTGAGCACGCATGTATGTGTGTGTATATATGTATGGGTGTGTCTATGTATATATATATATATGAATGTGTGTGTGCAAGTGTACATTATGGGTGTGTATATATATATGTATGGGTGTGTCTGTGTGTATATATATGTGTGTGTGTATGTGTGTTTGTGTGCATGTGTATGTATGGGTGTGTGTATCTGCCTGTCTGTGTATGTGTGTGTGATATTGTTTGTAGCTTTGTGGGAAATGAATTTTTAAAAAGATCTAAACACTAACTGTCATTAATTTTCTCTTGAAGATTAGAGGAAGATAACGTGATATCTGGACAGTCAAGAGGTACTGTGTCTTTTCCTGAATTGTCTTGTGTGATAAGCCTCCATAATAAAGGGACTGCTTGGAGTATCTCTGTGTGTCTAAGAGATCTTGCATGCCAGGTCCATTTTCTTCTGAACTGCCATGGTTTCACTTCGGTCTTTCCCAACTCCAGTGTAATTTGTTTAGTAAGAGTGAGCTGCATGCCTGCCTAAGACATCAGGGCTCACCAAAACTCAGGAGAGCTTAGAACTTGAATGACAGCTGGAAGATCTCAGAGAGACTCTGGCTAGGACTCGGGATTCGGTGTACCCAGGGTGTAGCAGTAGCATACAAGAGGAGCTGCGTTCATCACTGGTTGAGATGGGTGGTCATCCTGGCTGACACAGGAGCAGGTATGTGAGGAGGGAGAATTTCTATTCTCTTGGTCCCACGGCGTGGGCTGTGTTTGGCTCTCCACTCTGTGCCGTTCTTGCCAAACACACCCAGCCTCTTTTGCAGCCCCCCACTCAGGAGTGCTGTTTCCCAAGAGAGTCCATTCTCTGATGGAAGTCAGACTCTTTCCCCTGCTGGCTGAACAGGTTACTTTTCCTTTGTGACCTCCGTCTCATAATCTATAGACTGGATCTTTTGCTTAGACATGAAGGTTGTTGTGAGGATTAAATGAAATAAACGGTAGCTTTCGCTTTCATCATTGCCCCCTTCTTTCTCTTCTTATCTGTCTTCCCCAGCTTGCTCACTGGGGAGTGAGATTTGATAGCTGTTTGCCTCTGTGTGAGGGTCAAAGGTTACCACAGTGACAGTCAAGCCATTACTGCTGACCAGCCACAGGTAGCTGGCTGAAATACTCGCTCACTGCTCATGGATCCCAGCATGTTCTTTGACCTGCTTCATCTCCAAGCAGTCAGTTTGATCCCGTTTCCTTTTCGCCTCGCCTTTGCGTTTACCCAAGAGGTTTTCTCAACTGAAGGTCTTGGCTGTCCGTTTTCGTGAGTGGCTATGTGACCATCATTCCTTTTGTCTGTGACACACCTACATCTGTGACTTGGCAGGCAGTTCTCTCCTGATGGGAGAACTATTATTCCCTGGGGGCCTTCGATACAAAGGACAAGCTACAGCTTTTGGCCAACACCACTGTCTTTCTGAATGGAATTTACTCCGTGAGCTCATCTGGCTATTTGAGGGGCCAAATTGATGAATGACTTTCAGCATCTTGATCTGATACGGTTAGGTAGTTTCTTATGTTCCTGACTCTAGAGTGGAAACCATGGCCACACAGCTGTGGCTTTTTGAGAGGCATCTTCTACCCAGGAAGGAAGTGGTGGCATAGGCCTGCTTTCAACTGAGCCAGCCAAAAGAAGCTTATGTGATGGCTCTCAGATGCCAGTGTGGACCACAGGCTGTGAGTGGTTGGACCCTCTCTGCAGGTTAATGCTGAGAAGGGATAATGTTATGACTGATGACCTATATTATGAGTGTGGTGTCGATACGCTCGCAGCCTGGTTTAGTTATTGTTATTCTGTATTTTAATTTTTAATTGTATTTTAGTAAGTTCCTTAGTATCCAATTTTATCTCTTTATATAAATATTATTAGCATTCAGGACTATGCTGTCCAATAATAAATCTTAAGTAGCTATTGATTGGCTGTTGAAAATGTGCTCTACTTAAAGGCAAATTCAGTAAATGATTTTCAGGCTTAACACATGTGCTTTTATCTAAGTTGTGATTTTTGAGTTTTGCTAATTCTTTTCCCCCACCTTTTCTTTTCTCCTTTTACAGCCTGCTTATGAATTTGGAAGGAATTTGGCTCCAGGGACATTGTATCTTCAAACAAATCCTGAAAGATTGTCCCCTGCTGTGCCACCTCTCCCAAATCCTTAGTGTGTAGTGAAAGCCACGGGTACATACTGCACGTTGTGGCCGTAAAAGGAAATTGGTGAGACTTGGTGCTCACTGGGGGGACTTAGAGTCACCCACCAGTGAGGGAGCCGTAAGGCAGTTGCTACCCAGCCTGGGCCACCAGGCTCCATAGTGTTTTCCATCCCGACCATTCCACCTAGTTCACAGAAGTCATGTCTTTTCACTGATACTCTTTTGATAGTTTTTATATAACGCAATCCTTACTGTATTTATAACCTGGTATTAGGGCCATATAAAGGAATTACCTGAAGTAATATATCGTCTCTTGTCCTTTGACGTTTCTTCGTCAGTTTTTTCAGCTGTGAAGTTGGTAATAGAGTCTCACAACTCTCCCTTTCTTCCTAGTCGGTTTAAAACTTTCATTTAAATGTAAGAGAATTCCCTCTGTTGAGGACATTGCAAGTATTTGAAAATGAACCAGTTAAATGTGCACGCTCCCCACACAGGTGTGGATTAAATTCCCGTTTTCTTTAATCAGAGGCTTACATGGCTCCAAAAGTCCTTCAGCTGCCCAGTTGCCCGTTCTCCCCTTGTGTAATTAGAGCATCTCATTGTGTTAATTCCATACTGTTGCTTAGGACTATGGTTGATGTTTAGTGGGATATCCGGAAAGTTCCGAATTTGCTAACAACATGTATACCTACTTATGACTGCAGTGTAAGCAACCGGGTTTACCAACGTATTTCAATGATTAAATATTTTTATCCCCCTTTACCTGGCTTTCTTAATTATTTTCAAGAAACGACTTTCAAAAAAGCTACATGTGGTATTATCATATGTAAACACCGTATATCAGTGTGTACAAATAACACTGGTTAAATAGATTACTATGAGAAGTGGGGGTTTTTCCTTAAGAAAGGCTCTGTCTTCTATATTTGGTTGATAATGATAACTGTGGAGCCATCAAATTGCAAAACACAAAAAGTAAGAGTTACTAAGAACTTACAAGGCATATATTCCTCTCAATGTCCACAAGCTCAACATGGCACTCAGGTGGACGTTGATATTTATATAAGTAATAATAATAGCCCCAAGGAGCCTGAGGCAGGAGAGTCAGGGGTTCAAGGCCAGCTGGCTCCATAGTGAGTTTGAGATCAGAATGGACTATGTGAGACCCTGTCTCAAAACATATTTAAATTAAAAAACACCAACTACATTGACTTTGGAAAACCTAATTTACAGATATCTTTAGATTGATAGGAGAATGTAAGGATGGATGGGGATACAATTCAATTCTAAACGAAAGTCATCAGTTTCTTGTGTCTCTTCTGTTATTGTTCCAACCCCAGATTACACCATGTCCCAATTAAATTGAACCCTCCTGTTCTTTTATATTGGACTGGGATCATAGATCCTGAGGGAGACCCTCACTGAGATGGAATGACCCCTCATCAAGTCACATCGTGAGATCTCAGGATCCTGACTTATTACCGGTGAAACTGACCCTGATCGGTTAGATGAGGGTCTCAGCTCTCTTCACCAGAGTTTCCGGAGTTTCCCTTTCCCAAAACCTCGAAGCCAGCGGTTCTCCACCTTCCTGACGCTGTGACCCTTAACGCAATTCCTCATGTTGTGGTGACCCCAGCCATAAAATTATTTTTGTTGCTACTTCATAACTGTGATTTTGTTACTGTTATGAATCATAATGTAAGTATCTGTTTTCTGATGGTCTTAGGTGACCCTGTGCAAGGGTCATTTGCCCTCCAAAGGGTCGTGACCCACAGGTTGAGGACCGCTGCTCTATGTGACTTATATGAGTCCAGACCACATTCAAGATGGGAGTTACGGTCCACCCCCTGGAGGAACTTGGGGTTATTGACTAAAGCTTGGTGGCATTTGGCGATATTCTCATTCTCACCAGAGTTCTAGTTATTTCCTAGGTATCCGGAGGAGAGTTTGTCCAGTGTGTATACCAAGCCAGTCTCTATTCCGCTTCCCGCTGTGCAAAGAATCACTGATCCCGACGGAATGACTCACTGGGCCACTGAGAACACAGCTGGTTAGGCACGGTTGGGCTAGTGTAGACACACCTGACGGTCCTTCCCCTGATGATCCCAGCCAAGCTCTGCCCTGCCTCATGTTGGAAAGGGGAACTTTGGGGCAACGGATTGCTGTACTTTGTGCAGACAGACGAGCTCACCTAGCCGCATACATTTTGATGGATTGTGTAGTGTGCACTCTGTCGCTCTGGATAGAGAAAAACTCTGCTATAGGGAAAAATCATCCTGGTAATTGAGTATTTCGTGACACTGGACTGCAGGGGTTCTGCTTCTCCTTAAAGTTTCCATAGCTAATATGAATGTGATCTTTGGGGATCAAACTCAGGGTCTTATGTGTGCTAGGCAGGCAGACTGAGCTACACCCAAGACCCATCCTTGGGGCCTATAGCATAATTACTGGGTGTTCCAATCCCCATTTTTCTCCCCATTCGTTCAATAGGTACTGCTAGGAATTTTCTAAAGTATGTATTTATTCATATCAATAGAAATATATGGGTATTTATCTTGTTCAGGTTGCAATCTAATATTGTCATGCTTTCTTTTTTTTTTTTGTCTAGCTCTGACCATTAGGAGTTTTGACAGGCTCCATTCTGGATTTCTCTATTCCAGCCCCGCGCCTCAGGTAGACTCTCAATGTGAGCAATGCCACAAAATGAAAATGTCATTCAGAAGTTAAAACTCCATCAAATTCCATTACAAGTGAACAGTCTCTTCCATATTATGACAAGTCCTAACACTTTCCTTCCACAGGGATGAGCTAAACTTAGAGCCTCCTAAATCTTACACATTCATAACACAGCCACCCACCTCCTGCATCTTAAGGCGAATGATTTAACGTCTTTACGGAGCACAGTAAGAATCTGAAAGACAGAGGAGGGTAAACGATGAATGGGAGATTCAAAAAGGAGAGGGACAGGAGCCTGTCTGTGCCACTTAGTTCTGATGAACTAGATACAAACCAGGCTCTCTTGGGAAGAGGGAACCCTGATTGAGGAATTGCTTCTATCAGATTGGCCTGCGGGCATGTTTATGGGCATTTTCTTTATTAATGATTGGCATAGGCAGGCCTAGCCCTCTCTGGGCAGTGCCATCCCTGGCAGGAGGTCCTGAGTTGTATAAGAAAGCAGGCTGAGCAAGGCACAGAATGAGAGCCAGAAAGCATCGTTTCTCCATGTTCTCTGCATCAGCTTCCAGACAGTGGACATCACTTGGAAGTTTAAGATGAAGTAAATCCTTTCCTCTCCAACTCACTTTTATCAGTATTTTATCAGAGCCAGAGAGAGGCAAAGCCTATAAATGCATGAAATCTAAGAGTTTACACCTTTTCAAACATTTTTTTTTGCAAAATTATTGGTAAAAAATACAGTGGAGATGTGTGTCAGAGCATTTCTGATTAAGTCTTCCGAGTGAGGAGATGCACATTGTCACTCGGTCGCAAAGACTGCTAAGCCCTTGTGATTTCCTACAGAGGTGGTGCTCCTCAAGAGGATGTGATGGAGGAGGCTGTGTTCTCTGGCAGTAGATGACTGCCCTTCTAACTCTGGTCAACTCATGCGCATACGGCCTTAGAGCCTGTAAGCTGTGCGAGGGGAAGTGAAGGAGGAGGAGGAGAATATACCCCAGCAGGTGTCAAAGCATCCACAAGCCATGGTCGCCATTTGGGCCTGTAGAACCCGAGGAATGGAAGAGAAAACCTAAGAGATCGTGCATATACTGCTGTGGGAGAGTGTTCTTGTATATTGTAAAGATTTGTCACTCATGTTGATTTAATTAAAAGGTTGGCTGGTCAGTAGCCAGGCAGGAAGTATAGGTGGGGCAACCAGACAAGGAGAATTCTGGGAAGAGGAAAGGCAGAGACACAGTCACCAGCCAGATGCAGAGGCAAGCAAGATGAGAATGCCTCACTGAGAAAAGGTACCAAGCCATGCGACTAAACATAGATAAGATTTATGGGTGAATTTAAGTTGTAAGAGCTAGTTAATAATAAGCCTGAGCTAAGAGGCCAAACAGTTTGCAATTAATATAAGCCTCTGTGTGTTTGCTTGGGACTGAACAGCTGCAGGACCAGGCAAGACAGAAACTTCTGTTTACAGTATATGATTTATGCAAGGGAAGTTTTAATTTTTAAATTAAAGTTATTTGTGTGTGTGTGTGTGTGTGTGTGTGTGTGTGTGTGTGGTGGGTGCCTACAGAGACCAGAAGACAGCATCAAATCCTCTGGAACTGGAGTTACAGGTGGTTGTGAGCTACCCAACATGGATGCTCGGAACCAAATGTGGGTTCTTTAGAAGAGGACCAAATACTTTTGACTGCTGAGCCATGTCTTTGCCCTTTAGTTTTTATTTTTAATTAGCAGGAAACAGGGTTAAGAAATCTCCGGTTTCCCCTGATACCCTAGGGATAGATTTGAACGAATTTGAAAATAATATAAATTATGAAAACCATAAAGCTGAGGGAAATACTAGTAAATAGTTACCTGACCTGAGACTGGGAAACAGCTTTATGTGAAAGAAGCATGAAGCCCAATCCGCAAGACTTGATTATATGAAAAATGAAAACATATGTTTGAAACCTGGAAACATTTGAAAGGCAAATGGCTGGGGAAAAGGCAATGCTTGTGGTAACTATGGGTCTACCCTGCTCTACATCTGAGATCTCCCGATGTTTGCAATAACCACATGGACACCCGACTACATCTGAGGACTCTCGGCAACATTTGTGGTAGCCACTGGGCTAACCTGCTATACAAAGAACTCTTAGATAAAGGGTATGATCAAAGATTCTAAAAAGATGGTTCATGAAAGGACTGTAAATGGCCATGGAACCTTCCAGGAGGGCTCATTCACATTAAAATACAATGATTGGAAGTCACAATGATGACATAACTCCCGTAGTCAATGGCATGTCCCTCCCCCATCCTGTGGCTGCCAGTGTGATCACATGGTCACTACTGTGTCATGAGGATGTCTGCTCCCAATGACTGTGCCTTGCCCGTCACTCCGACGAGCTGGGGGTCCACAGGCAAGCGCTTCCCTTACTCATTTTGGTCACTTTGGGGTCACTGTTTCCAGACAGCTGACAGAAACCCCTGAAGGGAGGTGCTCTAGTTTAGCTTGTTGCTGTGTAAGATGCCCTGACAGAAAGCGACTGGGGGGGGGAGAGGCTTACACGCGCACCTTCAGGTGACAGCTCGTCAGAGCAGAGAAGTGAGTCAGGAGCCTGGTCACTGTCAAGGGCAGAGAGGAGTAAAGGCGTGCACGCCTGCTTGATTGCTTTCTCCTCAATCCAAGGCACCCGTGCAGGCGTGGTGTTACCACCGTGGGATGGGTGTTCCCACACCAATTAACTGGACATGCCTCCCCCATAGACAAGCCTACCACCCACCTGATGGGAACAATTCTTCAATTAAAACTTTTCCATGGGTGATTCTAGG
>LOJH01037171.1:0-15329 GCA_001685095.1 Ellobius talpinus | reverse complement strand
ACCTTTAATCCCAGCATTTGGAAGGCAGAGGCAGGTGGATCTCTGTGAGTTTGAAATCAGCCTGATCTGCATAATGAGTTTTAGCCAATCAAGACTACATAGAGCTCGGTGGTGGTGGCGCATGCCTTTAATCCCAGCACTCAGGAGGCACAGGGAGGCAGATCTCGGTGAGTTCGAGGCCAGTCTAGTCTACAAGAGCTAGTTCCAGGACGGCCTCCAAAGCTACAAAGAAACCCTGTCTCGGGGAAAAACAAAACAAAACAAAACAAACTACATAGAGAGACCTTGTCTCAAAACAAACAATCAAAAACCAAACCAAATCGCTGGGCAATGGTGGCACACACTTTTAATCCCAGCACTCAGGGAGGCAGAGGCAGGTGGATCTCTGTGAGTTCCAGGCCAGCCTGGTCTATAGAGCGAGTTCTGGGACAGCCAGGGCTACACAGAGAAATTCTGTCTCAAAAACAAAAACAAACAACAAACAAACAAACAAAACCCCCAGATTCTGAGTAGAACAATGCACACGTGAGCCTATGCCCGTCATGTGTGTTATGTATCCAACCCTCAGGGTATATGAAAAGCAAGAATATAGAAAATAATACACCTACTTGTGTTGTATATGATTTAAAAAACTGTCATTGAGAATGACATCCCCCTCAGCTGATTCCTCTTCCACAGATTTTATATTCATTATACATAGAAAACCTGATAACAGGGAACACATACTTACCATATACACATAGACCATGCAGATATGCAGATTAGCTTTTTTGTTTGTTTGTTTTGAGACAGGGTTTCTCTGTGAATCCTGGCTGTCCTGGAATTCTTTTGTAGACCAGGCTGGCCTCAAACTTGCAGAGATCCACCTGCCTCTGCCTCCCAAGTGCTGGGATTAAAGATGTGCGCCACCACCACCCAGCTCTTTTTTTCCCCTCATATAACTGGTAAGCAAGAAACAACAACAAACAACACAGCATATGCTATGAAGAGGCTAATCCTCCAGTCTTCCAAATAGTTGGCAGGAAGCCACACATCAGTAAGAATGGACAAAACTCTAGCCACTGGAAATGCACATACTATAATGTGTTCCTTTGCTCTAAGAGACTCTGCAAGCATCTTTGGACATGCCCTACATGTACAGGGCAAGAGCTAGGTCCATGGAGGGTCTTGGCATGTAGCATGGCTTCCTAGGCATCTAGTGGGCTCTTCTAGTTAGTGTTCCCAATATACTTAGTTATTTGGAAGGCATTTTTACTATGCTGTTTCTTACAATAAACAGCCCATAAGGGTCTAAAATTAGGGTGGTATTCTGAAATAGTACAGAAATTGTAGCTACCTATATGCTGTTTATACACAGTTCTCACCTGTTAAGACGTATGAAATAGATGCCCTAGAGCCTCATATACACGTCCCACACTCAGATGGGTAGTGTATCAGCTCTAGAGTCAGGCAGAGTACAGGCTGGTTCATTAATTTTCAGTACACAGCATGCTTTAGCAGGGGCTAGAAGGAGGGAAACATCTCAGACTGGGACACAGTCCCTGTGCTGAGAGGATTCATGTTAACTCCTGAATACCATGGATGATATGGCCAGCATGGTGGTGGTGGGATGACCCAAAAGGTACTTTCTTAGTATCCACACTTGCTCATGGTACCCAACTCCCAACACTGTAGAGCTGGGAGCTGGGATGTGGATGAGAGGTGGGTACCATGACTAAGTGCTACTCTGTGCACTGTTAGCTGGAGGGGTGTGAATGTAACCACGGTTTTCAGAAAGCATCCAGACCAGCAACATTGCAAGGAAACTTGGTAGGAGTGCAGAAGCTCAGGCTCTGCCATAGCTACACCTGCTGAATCTAAACAGTTTTGCCGGAGCCCAACGTCTGTGTTCTCTGAAGTCCTCTATAGCACTGAACCTCTTGGAATGTGGTGAGTCTCAATCTGAGATGTGCTGCAAGTATGAAATATACATTGGATTTCAAACACTTTGGAAGAAATGATGATAAAATAACTCACCCCCCCAAAAAATGCTGGATAGTGGTAGTGCACACCTTTAATCCCAGCACTTGGGAGGCAGGAGCAGGCAGATATCAGCGAGTTTGAGGCCAGTCTGGTCTATAAAATGAGTTCTAGGACCGCCAGGGTTATACAGAGAAATCCTGCTTCCAAAACCACCCCCTCCACAAAACCACCTCAGGAGTTAGCTGGGTATGGCAGTGCATATCAGTAATCTCAGCACTCAGTGGGTACAGGCAGTGAGATCAGGAGCTCAAGGCTAGCCTCAGCTACACAGTGAGTTTAAGGCTAGCCTGAGCTACATGAACTTCACTTCCCCCTAAACAAACCTGTCATTTTTGATCACATTGAAACAATAATAGTTTAGATACACTGGATAATTAATTTTACCTATTCTTTTTTTAAGAAGTTGTAACTAAAAAATCTTACATGTGGCCTGCATTGTATTTATATTAGATAATGCTGCTATAGAGTGTTAAAAATAACAATGCCCAAGAGTCTCTGATACTATATCCAGTGAATGGGGCAGCTGCGCTCTGATGTTAGGAACTGACTGGTAAAAAAAAAAAAAAGCCAAACTGATAAGATGATAATGAAGCTGGTTGGAAAAGGTAAATAATTTTTGTTTGGCAGGGAAATTGTGCAACTTTGTGTCCTATGGACGTTATCAACTGTATCTAACCTGCCATACTTCAGCCTTTTTCACACACTCCCTGCCTTTCCCCTCCTCCCCTTCCTCGCCCTCCTCTTCACAGTTATGTAGAAATTTCTTCTGAGCCAGGTTGTTGCCTCACTGGTTACAGAGAACATCAATAGATTCACAGTCACAGTCTTTTCCCATTTGAAGACTGAGCTTTGGCAGCAGCGACAGTGCCACCCAGTGTCCCTGCCTCCCAAGGCTGGAGCCAGAGGACTGCTGGCTGGGAGGAGGAGGATGCTGAAGAAAGGGGTTGGGAACCCATGTCTGTAGAGGCTGGGTGTGGAGACTGGGAGCTAGGGGAGGGAGGGTTCAGGAACCTGATGGGAAGAACAGCTTCAGAGAGACAAATACACATGGGGACAAGGGACCTGAGCATCTAAAACACCATCAGGGCCCCGGGGCACAGAGGTAGGTATATATTCATTTTATTGAGGATTCGAAATCCCTGCTCACCACTCCACCCCTAAAGCTGTGTCCTCTGTGCAGCACTCCTTGTCCCTGGATACACAGGGCTGGAGGGAGCTCACAGAAGCCCTTTTCTCTGACTAAGATGGGTCCTAGGATGGAGGAAAAGAAGACAAGGCCAACCAAGCCCATAGATCCCAGCAGAGTGAGCATGGGACTATACCTAGAGCCATTATCTCACAGATATCTCTGGATCTCCAAGCAATTACAATAAGAGAAAGGCTACACTCCAGGAGCTGCCCTTGGAATTAATGGGAGAAAATACTAAAAATATGAGGTGAAAATAAAATGCTTCATAGAGGAAACAATACAAAACCCTTGAAGCAAATCCATTCTAAGCAGTAATTAAGTGAGCGCCTGGGACTCTGGTAGGTCCATCACTTTTTATTGTCTTGTTTCATTCTCTCAAAACTCAGGTGGTGTGTAGATCTGTGACTGTTCCCACTGCACAAACAAGAATCAAGTTAAGCAAGAATAAGTTACACAGTATCGTAAGTCTAAAGTTGGGATGTGAGCTTCGGTCTCTTTGAACTTTTGCTGCTGACAAGAGTCCCTGTAGGTGGGGATGTCAGAATCCAGGGTTACCCAGCCACAGGGTGGTGTGGCAGGACTCTGCACCTGAGAAGTGTCCTCTTCAGGGACCAGTAGATCTATGCTATTCCATCAAGATCTCCAATTGCCTGTAGTGTGGGCCTTTACATATTGTGACTGTGGCTTTCAAATGGTCTAGACTAAACACATCTGAATAAGATGAGCTAAGATGGATGATTTTTGAAGCTCTTTGAGGCTCAGTATCTATTTGCTTCTATGTTCATCACCCTCCATACTAGAGAATGTAATTAAGGTAGGCAGTGGTGGTGCATGCCTTTAATCCCAGCACTCAGGAGACAGAGGCAGACAGATCTCTGAGCTTGAGGCTAGCCTGGTCTACAGAGTGAGTTCCAGGAGAGAAACCTTGGTCTTGAAAAACAAAAAAACAGAAATAAAGAAAATGTAATTTAAAAAACAAAACAGAGAAGTGCTATGAGCAGCACTCATCCACTTAATAAAGCATTTAAGGTAAATATGCATCGGGACACAGATGCCTGCGATTTAAATGACAAGTCAAGAGCAGGCATGGCGGTCACACCTTTAGTCCCAGCACTCAGGAGGGAGGCAGAGGTAGGCAGATCTCTGTGATTTCCAGGCCAGTCTGGACTATATAGAACTACATAGCAAGACCTTGTTTCAAAGAAAACAAAGCAAAACAAACAGCAGAATATCTCAGGCATACCTACCTTCCTATATCTGAACTTAGTCTGGTCTTCCTAATCATTTCTCCAAAGACTTTTTATTCCTTTGAATAAACACAGCTCAGAATGGGATTAAACTGGCCCTTCTTCATCAGTGGAACATTCCAAAGAAGCAAGGCTGGGTTGAGAAAGAATCAATTACAAACACTAGACTCACATATGGCCTCTTAGGATGGCAGTATTGATGAGGAACCCTGCCCAGCCTTCATCCAAAAGAGACACTCAACAGAGAGGGAGATGTACGGGCCATGAATGACTGCACTGTTGCATTTGAGATTCACCCACAGCTGTCCTGACTGCTGGCCGTTAAAGGGCTCACAGCTGCCCTTTAATAGTATTTAATAGTATTGTGACTCCCCAGCCAGAAGCTTATCCTCCCTGTCAGCAACTCATGGTCAGTGAAGTGGATTGGCAGCCACTAGACAGATCAATCCTTGAGGCCTTCATACTTCAGACCCCCCAGGGCACTGGGAAGTTTGACTTCCTTGCCACGCTCTTGCTCTTGCCTCACCATGCCTCCTTTACTCTTTTCTTCTCAGATATCTCTGCAAATAACTCCCTTTCACAAAAGTCCCATCTCACTGTCTACTTGCAGAAATATGGCTAAGAAGTCAGGTCCCACAGAACTAAGGCTCTTTTGGCTCTTTTCTCCTTGCCTCCTCCGTCCGGTTCTGAGACACTGAGGGCTGAAATCATGGCACCCACTTTCAGTGAGAAAGCTGTTAAGTAACTGAAAGACCTGGGCTGAGAGCCAAGCAGAGTTCACCTACAGGACAGCCAGGAACATAGAAGAGGATGTCTAGATTTCAGTGCCATCCCACTTCCTCTGGAGTGACAGCCCCTAGCCACACGCACTTACCGAGCCCTTGATGCATGGTGGTGACTGGGGGCTTAATATTTGAAACCTTATTTCACTTTCACTAAAGTTGCTTTCACATGCTGCTTATGGCTGCCGTATTGGATGGTGCAGATCTGGAAATGATGCATAAGTCGGGACAAGGTGTTCGGAACAACAGTGGAACGCATGAGAGTCTCGAGCCGACTTGGAGCGAAAGATGGCATGAAACTGCAGATGTATTTCTAAGTACAAGGTGGCACTATGACCTGGGATGGGGATAGGGGTTCTCTGCTAATTTTTATCCTAAAAGTCTTGTGTTTGAGCTCACGAACCTCAGTAGAAACAGAACAGCATCCAGAGCAATGCTTTCCTTGTCTGCTTCACCCCACCCCCAGCTCAAGTCCACACCACAGAAGCTGAATACCCGTAACCCCATTACTCACCCACTCCAAAGTAGATATGACACCCACTCCGAAGTAAAATATAATTGATCATATTTTACACATCTGTTACAGAGGATCTAGCGGCCAGCAAGAGTTTTTCCTTTGCAGCTGTTATTGAATGTGCCGGGGATTGAATCTGTGGCCTCATGCATGCTAGGTATGTGTTCTATCACTGAGCTCCAGCTCCATGCCCTCACTTCATTATGTAGGCTGGCCTTGAACTTGTGATCTTGTCTCAGTCTCCTGAGCAGCAGAGAACATAGGCCTGTGCCAATAGGTCTAGCTTCTGAACAATATTTTAAATCACTTACACTACATTAAGAAAGAGAAACTCAAAGTAAGAGCAAAGGCTGGCACAACACAGTGGTGGATGTGGCAGAACAATCTGCCAAGTATTTCACTCAAGAGCCACTTGTTCTGCTTGCCAAGGGTAAGAGTTTCTGCAGTTCTTATTTGCTCTTGAGCATTGGGTCTCAGAGGACCTCAGAGAGAAACACAAGCGGCAAAGGGAATACAGCTTTCCAAAGAGTAGTGGCAGGAATGGCACATCTGTCCAGTGGCACCTGAGGGCAGATTAGAGTGTGGGGCTAGCTTCATTTCATGAGTGGTTGGAACACTGTGGGCAAAGGAAAGTCCTCCGAGGCTGCCTTACTGACGGTGATACCTGGAAGGGCCGGTTTGATTCCAGAGAGAAGCAGACCCTGCAGAGATGAGGCCAGAGTGAATGTGGAGGTAGACGAAAGTAGTTGAGGCATCCATGGCGGTGGCCCAGGCTCCTTCCTGAATTTGGTGCAACAGCGGTCAAGACAAAGTATCTCCAAGGCCATAGCCACCTGACAGACCTGGGCCTAGTCTCCCCACCAAGATCCCCAACTAGAGTAGAGGTGGCTGCTGTGCAGATGGGCTAGGGGACTATAAATAGCCAGGGCGCATACATTAGCATGCCAATGCACCCGCACCCCATCCTCTATGCTAATGGCCCACCATGCGCCTGAACACCTTCTGTTCCCTTGCATGCATTTGCATGCACAATTAGCATAATCTTGTATAATTAATGAACAGCGTCAATTTTAGCTCCTAAGTAATTTGATTAACATGTTGATGGGGCACTTACTAGGCTCTCCAAACCTCAGGGCTGGGCATGGGGCCTGAGGAGATGGGGAGAGGGGGTGGAGAGATGCTAAGAGGTCCCCAGCTGTCCATGAAGAGTTGAGGGGAGTTATCTCCCCACTTTTCATGAATTGGGCCTGAGGGAAGGGGAAGTTGAGAGGTTGATAATTGAAGGCCTCTGGGTTCTTCACATGGAGTTGGGGGACCAGCTGGGTGCACTGACAGTGGCTGATCCGAACATGAAACTTATCTGTGCTCATATGGACACAGGCACATACATGTATCTCTTACATGTCCCCCTAGCCTGGAGAATCTTATAAGAATGCAAGATGTTGGACTCTTCACTTCTCCTCTCAGAGAAGGAAGGTGACTTTATGGCTAAGATGGAGTTATGAAAGGGAAGGGAATACTTAAGTGGTATGTCCCTCAGCCTTGACGGTGGGAAGCTGGGCTCTTGAGCTACAAGACTTTGGCAACTCTTCTACATGAGTTAAGTGGAAGGGAGGGAGGGTGGTGCTGGCAAGTCCAGGGATCTTCTACAACGTACCAAGTAATTGTATAGCCCCTTTCTATTTATAGAAAGCCACTGTTCCAGCCCAAGACACACCAAAGCTCTGAGTCAGAGCACAAACTAATGGCTGCCATCCTTCTGCTCATCTAAGACCATGGTTAGTTAGAGTCAGGACAGTCGTCCTTGACTGAATGTTCTGCTGCCATCTAGGCTCAGGAGCCTTTACTATCTGAGATGATCACTAGAGGCTGGGTGGGAGGGGCAATAGGTAAGAAGTGGTAAGATGGCAGGCATGTGTTGGGTACTGGATGCATACATCTCACTTAACTTCACATGGCCTCTCCTTTACAGTATTGATATTTCTCTTCTTCCTCTTCCTCATTAGTGAGTGTGCATGTGTGTGTGTGTGTGTGTGTGTGTGTAGGCAGAGGAAAACCTAAGGAGTCATCCTCACATGCCATCTACATTGTTTATTAAGACAGGGTCTCTCACTGGCCTGAAGCTCAGAAAGTGGGCTAGGCTGGCCAGTCACTGAGCTCCAGGGACCTGCCCACCTCTGCTTCCCTAGGATTGAGAGTATAATATAAGCCTGCGCTTTCAAACCCCGCTCTTTTGTGTGGGTTCTGGGGATTAAATTTAGGTCTTGGTGCTTGCACAGCAAGTATTTTACCAACTGAGTTATCTCCCCAGGCCTCCTTTTCTTTAATATCCCTACCAAGTGAGCAACCAGTCAGACCTATTTTATCAAGTAAGAGACTGAAGCCCAGACGAGAGAAGCATGGCTCAAGTCACATGACCAGACAGCTAAGGCAGTTTGAGACCCAACTACAAATAACCCTTCTGTGGTGTTCTGAATGAGAATGCCCCCAGAGGCTCACATATTTGAATGTCTGGTTTGCAGCTGATAGACTCTTAGGAGGTGTGGCCTTGTTGAAGGAAATGTGTCACTGGGGTGGGCTTTGCAGTTTCAAAAGCCCATGTGAGGCCCAGTCTCTCTGATTCTATTTGAGAATGAGGTGTGAGCCCTCAGTCACTGCTCCGGTGCTATTGCCTGCCTACCCCCTGCCTCAAACCCCACCACCATAACCATGAACCAACTTTCTGAAACTATAAGCAAGCTCCCAATTAAATACTTTCTTTCATGAGTTGCTTTGGCCATGGTGTCTCTTTACAGCAATAGAACAGTAACTAAGACACCTTCATTTAAAACAAAACTTAATATTCAAGTTGTAGATAGTCAATACTATAGATGCTTATCATGGATCCCTAGACATCCTGTAATTTCCGAGGGAAGAGTTGCTCCACATCATTGATAAAACAGGGGGTCCCTTCTTTTGTTTTTAACGTCCCTCAAATACTCTGAGCTGTGAAAAGGATTAGGTGGGAAAGGAGGAAAAACCATCGAAGGGAATGGACAGAATGGTTCAACACACCCACATCTGCAGCAGGACGTGGACAAAGGGTTCCGGTTGGAAGGGCAGAAGAAGACAGAAGCTACTGTGGGCTTATTTGGGGACTGTGGGGCAAGGAGTGTTGCATTTACTACTGTATTAGAAATATGGCTAATTCTTTTGGGGGGCCTCTAAAGCCTTTCTCATTGACTTATAGGCTGTGCTTGACTGAGGGGTTAGATAATAAGGGGACTAAAGTTGATCTCTGCCAGGTGGATGAGACATGACCTACTTCCACAGTGTCACTGGAACACCACTCATTGGGCAGCAGGCACAACCATATGGCAGGAGTGATCACAACTAACAGGGAGAAGAAGAAAGCTTTGTCCTCCAGTGGGAAGGAATCTTCTATCCCCAGCCCCAATCCAGGAGCATCCTGGCCAATCATGCAATTGTTTGAAGTCTTAGAGCTGTGATATCAGATACAGTATCTTGTGTGACTATTTAAATCTGAATGGAGGGGGGCTAGAGAGATGGATTCGCAGCAAAATCACTTCCTTCTTTTGCAGAAGACCCGGGATCAGTCCCCAGAAACCCACAAGATAGCTCACAACTACCTTTAATTAAAGTTCAGGAGATATGATGCCCTCTTCTGAACGCCACAGATTCTCACACGCTTGTGGTATACATTCACATACACACATAAACATAAAATAATATTTAAAAGTTAAATCTGAATTAGCTATAACTAAATACAATTAAAATTAATTGCCTAGTCACAGCAATTAATTTCAATGTCTATGTGTGGTACTGGCTGCCATGTTGGGTAGTGCAGTCTTAAGATCCTATTTTGCTCTCTATTTCCTCTTTTAAATTTCATTTATTTGATTGATTATTTATTTGCTTGTTTGTTTAAGGTGCATAGATGTTTTGCCTACATGTGTATCTGTGTATCATGTTCATGGAGGACAACAAAAGGGCATTGGACCCTCTGGATGGGAGTTACAATTATTAGCTGCCATGTGGGTGCTAGGAATCGAACCTGAGTCTTCTGAAAAGAGCAACCAGAGCTCTTAACTGATGAGCCATCTCTCCAGTCCCTCTCTACTTCTTACCATTATACAGTACATACAACTAACTTGTCTTTAAGTTCACTAATTTTCTTCATTACTATGAAATGTTTAACTAATTATATTTTTGTCTCTTCAGCTGCTCTGTTGGGGCTTTCTAGGGGCATGGATCATTTGTTTAGATCTCTCTTCCTCCCGCCCCAACACTTATAATAGTGTCTGCCTCACAGAAGGTGTTGGCTTATGATGGAATTAAAGAATCATAAAGTTGGTGCACACACTTAATTCCAGCACTCAGAAGGCAGAGACAGGTGGATCTCTGTGAATCTGAGGTCAGTCTGGTCTACATAGCAAGTTCCAGTACAGGCTTCAAAGCTACAGAGAAACCCTATCTCAAAAGATTAAAAAAAACAAAAAGAAAGAAAAAAGAATACTGACTGCTCTTCCAGAGGAAGGAAGGCAAGAAGGAAGAAAGAAAGAAAAAAGAAAAAGAAAAAAAACATTGACTGCTCTTCCAGAGGATCCAGGTTCGATTCCCAGCACCTAATGGCAGCTCACAGCTGTCTGGAAGTCCAAGATCTGACACCCTCACACAGACAAACAAGCAGGCAAAACACCAATGCACATGAAAAAATAAAAAAATATCCCCCCAAAAGAATCAGAAATTACTGTAAGAGCCTGGGGAGATGGTTCCATTGATAAAGCTCTAGTGCAAATATAAGGACCTGAGTTCAAACCCCAGCACTCACATTAAAAACCGAAACAAAAACCTGGTCTCAAAATAACAATCAGAGGGAGTCAGTTGGAGAGAGCACTTGTTGCTCTCGCAGAGAACCCAGGTTTCCCAGCACCTACATGGTGGCTCACAACCATCTGTAACTCTAGTTCCAAGGGATCCAATGTCTTTTCTGATCTCATGATCCCATATGACCAGGCACATATGGGATACACATACGTACAAACAGGAAAAAAGTCATACACATAAAATAAATAAATACATAAAAGATAACAAGGTGAATTGCTTTTGAGGAATGACACTTGAGGTTGTCCTTTGTCTTCTTCATGTACACACTATATATATAAACACACACACCACGTATCACACATGTACACACACACACATTGTGCTCATGCCATACACACACACACACACACACACACACACACACACACACACACACCACTCTGATAGGATGAATGTTGGTCTAAAGTCCCCAGTCACTTTTAATAGGAAACTCTGTAAAGTATACTCAGGTTAAAGATGCCCATCACAAGGACAGAATGTCCCATCACTATGAGAACCACAGAAAGTTCCCACAAATCAATAACAGCAAAGACAAAAATAGTCACAATCAACTTTTTCAAAACTCTGGGTTTTGTTTGCTTGTTTTCTTGTGGTCATTTTTTTGTTTGTTTGTTTTATTTTTTTTCCTTTTTTTGAGATAGGTTCTTAAATAGTCCAGACTAACCCTGAACTTACTATATAGCCATATATACTTGAACTCCTGATCTTCCTACCTCTGCCTCCTAAGTGCTGAGAAAATAGGTTGTGTAACATCCTGCATGTGAACATTTTCACAATTCAGAAAAGTAATAATTTTTGCAATATTTATTTAAGAAGACTGTCTGAATTTTATAAGAACAAAAAGCTTGGCAGTTTTTAAATAGCCCTATTCAGAAATCTCACAACTATGACAACTGTAAGAGCAGCAGCCAGTGAGAAGCTGGTGGGCTAGCCTCTGACAAGCTGAATTCCCCAGAAGTTGTCACTCTTTGACCAGTCTGGTGGCCCCTAACAGCCCTATTCACAGACCTTATTTCACTTGATTCAAAACCTGTCCTGTGGAAAAGCCCTATGCACAGGACGTTTGCACAATCAGCTGCTGGAGGCGGCAACATTGTCTTTGGAAAGCAAATTTGGCCAAATGGTTTTTAAAGGGAAAGAATAGGGAAAATAAAATGTCTACAAGTGACTCTGAAAAGTTCCAGCACATTCTGAAGGTCTTAGAAAACCATGCCTGTTGCGGGGAAGGGCACACACCCAGGGATGGTCTGGGAGGGTCCTGGTCTCATCTCTGGTTTCCTGCCCAAGCAAGAGGAGATGTCTGAGGCAGAGCAGTCAAATGCTAGAGCAACAGTGTGCCCTGACACACACAGAGTCTTTCAACAAAGAGCAGAAAACCTGTTTAGTTGAGCTAAGACACACTAAGGTAGTACCAAAAACTATGGTAACTACTCATCATAGAAAATACAAGCTGGAGAACTGATCCAGAAAAGTTACAAAACAAAAACCCTACCAAAAAAGGTAATAGTGACAAAACCATTAGGGGATATGATCTCCAGAGGGTCTACATTACATGACCAGAATACTTGGATTTTAATGAGGAATTGTAATATGTGTAAAATGATAGGAAAATGAGACTATCCCTCAGGAAGCCCATGCTAGACTTCCTAGGCAAATAATTGAAAATATTATTATTTATGATTACAGAATTAAAGGAAGCCATGCATAAAGAATTCAAGAAAAGAATGAGAAAGATATTTTTCACTCCAAAAATGCATCAACATAGATAAACAAATAGGTTTTTATAATGTTAATTGTGGAGTTGAAAGGACATGATTGAAATGAGAAAATAGCTCAGGTGAAAGAGAAACTAGCAGTGAACTTGAATGAAGACCAGTTGAGATTGTCTAGTTTAGGGGAAGGATGGAGGAAAATGGATCAAGCCTTTGACTTATGGAGCATCCTCAAGCATGTATAGTGTATACTGTGTATTCTCTCTGAGAGAGGAAAAGAAAGGGAAAGACTTAGAAAGAATGTTTGAGGAAATAACAGCCTAAACACCCCAAATTTGATGACAAACTTTATTGAGCACATCCAGGAAGCTCAGTGAATTCCAAGCAGTACTTAGAGACTCCACAGATGCGTCAGGCTCAAACCATCCCAAGGCAGAGCTGGAAACAGAATCTGAGAAAGCAAGTAGACAGAAATAACTTCCTATGGGCACAGAGTCCTCAGGAAAATTAGCAACTGACTTCTCGCAGACAAGTTAGCAGCCCAGGGACACAGAGATGACATGTTATGCTGAAGAGAAACTGTTAGCCAAAAATACTGGCAAAATTTCTACTTCAAATATGAGGAGAAATTGAGACACTTTCAGGTAAACAAGAACTAAAGATTCATCATTAACAAATTTGTCATGCAGGAAACAGTAACAGAAATCCTTCAGTTTGAAATGATAAGAATTTTGAATTACAAGACAGCAGTAATTCAAATTCACATGAAGAAGAAAATAACAGGTAAATATAAAAGACAGCACACATGTAACCATTTTGGTTTTCACCTAGTTTAAAAGACTGGTATGGGGTCAGGGGTTATAGTAATGCCTTGGTGTGCAGACATGTGGAGGTAGGGGTTATAGAAAAGCCCTGGTGTGCACACATGTGGGAGCAGGGTTTATACGAATGTCCTGGTGTTTACACATGTGGGAGCAGGGGTTATAGGAATTCACTGGTGTGCACACATGTGGAGGTAGGGGTTATAGGAATGCCCTGGTGTGCACACATGTGGGAGCAGGGGTTACAGGAATGCACTGGAGTGCACACATGTGGAAGCAGGAGTTATAGTAATTCACTGGTGTGCACACATGTGGGAGCAGGGGTTACAGAAATGCACTGGAGTGCACACATGTGGGAGCAGGAGTTACAGTAATTCACTGGTGTGCACACATGTGGGAGCAGGGATTGTAGGAATGCACTGGAGTGCACACATGTGGGAGCAGGAGTTACAGGAATGCACTGGTGTGCACACATGTGGGAGCAGAGGTTATAGGAATGCCCTGATTACTCTTGAATAGAAGCAGTGTTTACTGGGACATAGGAACACCCTTCAATATCACCCTTCTTTTTCTTCTTCTTCTTTCTTTTAACAGGGAATCTCAGCTCCAGGCTCCCTCCTGCCTCCACCTCTTGAGTGCAGCGGTTATAGGCATGCTCCACCACAGCTGTTTTATGTGATGCTGGGGATCAAACCCAGGGCTTTGGGCATGCTACCAACTACACCATTGGTTCTCCAGTGATATTTTGCTACAACTATTCTTAAAATAAGGTTCATTTTTAAATGACCCTATTTAGGCCTGTACAACCAAGCGTAAATAAGATTTTACCTTACGGACAATGGGAGACCAAAAGAGGAGAGAGAGCATGAGACTATACTGGGGCATTGCTATTGGGATAATAAACTGGTTTACTTTATTTATTTGTTTGTTTTGTGGGTGTACATGAGCAAAAGTCATTTTCCTGGTCTTGGAACATTATTTTTGGTTAGTGCATAGATTAAACTGATTTTGGCTAAATTATATTATTCTAAGTTTAAGATGTTTAATTATAATTCTCAGAGCAACTGCTATAACAACAACTACAACAAAATTAAAACAGTTCATTGGAAAATATACATTTAATACAAAAAAGCAAAAATGGAGGAATAAAAGAACAAAGAAAATAGAAAACGTATCCAGGCCTGGTGATGCAAGTCTTTAATCCCAGCTACTTGTAAGGTTGGAAGCAGGAAGATCTCAGGGTTAAGACCCACTTAGGCTATAGAGAGAGTCTATAGAAGCCAGGACAAGGTAGTATGATCTAGTCTTAAGGCAAAAAGTAAAAAGGGCTAGAGATTTAGATCAGTGGAAGACCATCTACCTCATATCACAAGATCCTAGATTTAACCCTCAATATCAAATGCAAAAAAAGTACAAAAATTCCCTGCTTTATCAGTAACCACATTAAATATAAATCAATTAAATGCCCCAATTTAAAGGCTGAGATCGGCAGAACAGATTTAAAAAAAATGATTCAACTGTATGCTATATATGTGAAACACACTTCAGAAAATAAAAGGATGGGAAAGCTGTATCATACAAATTCCAGCCAAAAGAAAGCCAGACTGGTGGTTCTAATACTAAACAGATTTAATACCAAGTAAGACAAAAATTGTTGTGAGACACACAGAAGATCATTTTGTAATAAATGTGTAACTGTCAGTGGAAATAACAACCCCAAACATACACAGCTCCAAAGTACACATAGGGGGAACAGTCCAGCAATAATAGTTGGTGACTTCAGTTCCCTGCTTCAGGAATAGAGAGAAGACCCAGGCAGTGAGCTAACAGGGACGCAGAAAACACTGTAAACCCCTAAACCTAAAAGGCCATCTGACAAACAGACATTCATTTCAAGTGACATGGGACATAAGATAAACAGACATTCTTCTCAAGTGCACACGGGACATGTGATAAACAGACATTCTTCTCAAGTGCACATGAGACGTGATAAACAGACAATCTTCTCAAGTGCACACGAGACATGATAAACAGACAATCTTCTCAAGTGCACACGAGACATGATAAACAGACAATCTTCTCAAGTGCACACGGGACATGTGATAAACAGACAATCTTCTCAAGTGCACACGGGACATGTGATAAACAGACATTC
>LOJH01037170.1:0-15329 GCA_001685095.1 Ellobius talpinus | reverse complement strand
CTTGGCTCTTTCCCTCCTTGATCCTTCCTGGTTTACTTCCAAATATCCCCTCCCAGGATTCTAGCTAGTTCTCCTCGGCGATCACCCGGTCGCTGGGCATCGGGTGGAAGATGGGCCTGTCACTGCCCCTTTAATTATCCTGGGGCTTGGAATGCAAGTGAGTTGCCATCTCTTCGAGGTCAGATAAGATACTATATATATCTAGCTAGCGTAACCTGAGCTCCGGATTACCCAGCCCCAGTTAGACTCCAGCTTCTAGACTCCACACTGCGGTCCCTTCCCTGTTGGGAAAGAAGCCCCCATCTCCCATCCAGTACCCCTGGATACAGGTCAGTAGCTCTCTCTTTGGTCTCTGAGCTTCAAGGGTCACTTTGAGTGACCCAAGTGAGCCCTGAGTGAGTTTGGAGGAGCACGACAGACGCCACCCACTGGCCTGGTGAGCGCTGTAACCAAGCCCAAATGCTCCTTAAGATAAGGGAACAGAGGACAGCTGACGCCCTCATGGGAGAGAGATGGGGTTCTCTCGAGAGAAGGGGGTCACTCACTGGGAAGGCACCTGGCCATAGGGGATGGGAAAGGGAATTGAAAGCTATCTCTTCTTCCAGGAAGCCTGTTTCTTTGCTTTTTCTTGGACTTAGAGATATCCACCCTTCCTAATCCCAAATCAAAAAACACACCCTATAGCAATGCCCCTGTGCCTTCCCACTTCTCCACATGTCAGGATGGTTGTTGTAATCTCTTCAGTCTCTGATCTCTTTATCCTACCTCCTCATCTCCCATCCCCTCCCCAAGTCTTAAGGTACCTTCCCAAACCGAGAATAATAGAGACTGACACAAATTCCTTTGTACGATCCCCCAAAGGCGGAAGCATCCTGTGATAAGTGGGTGGGCTCCTGAGAACCAGCCTCTAATAGAGAGAGGGGTGCTAGCAACAGGTCAGAGATCAGGCTGGGGCTCAAGGGGCCTGAGAGGAACAGATAGTATAACATGTGAATGCATGCCACCCTTGTCCTCTTGTCATTTTCTCCACATCTGCAGAGTGGACACTTGTGGCCCGAAAGAGTAGCAAGGGATCCAAGCAGCCAGGAAGACAGGTCACAGACTGTGACAGGGTCCCCTCGCCTATCTTACCCCTCAGGTCAGCACATTCTGATGCAATTAGCAAGCAGCTTTGGGAAGCTCTGAGGTCACCATGGTGGAGGTTTCCAAGCACCTAGTGAGACCAACTGGGACTCCCCACTGACCTGCCTTGAACATCTGGGTAGGAGGAAAGGAACTTAGTGCTGCTTTGGGTGTGTCCATGATGTTTGTCTTGGGGGTAACAGGAGGCCTCTGTCAGGCAGTAGCAAAGCCGCAGATGTGGATATGCCTTTACCTCGGGAAGGTGAGCACATGCGGACAGAAAGGGGCATATGGAGTCTGTGGAGATGTGGGACATCACCCATCCCCTGCCTCCAGGGCCAGGAGTGTCTGGGATTCTTGAGGTTTAAGCCACTCCCCTAGCTGGGCAGGTTAGGGAGCCCTTCGCATGAGCTACAGGAAATGACAGTGACTGATGACAGTGACCTGGTGCCAGGAGGTTGGCTGCCTCAAGGGAACAGGGTTCATTTCAACCCCTGACTCACCTAGTGTGAGTACCCAGGGAGTGGGCTAAGCAGCAGCCAGGGGAAGAAGGTGCAGGGGTATGTCCATCACCAGGTTGGGGCCCAGGAGCCTGTGCTGGGGTAGATGCCAGTACCAGGGGACCCACAGAGCTTGGCACAGCCGGTGAAATGGAGGCCTCTCTCACCATCTCACGGCCTATCGGTATTGTGCTGTGGCTCAGGTTGCACCAGGCTTTACTTTCATTCCCCTGCAGTGGAAAATCCAGGGGCTGCTCCTGCAGGAAGGAGTGTTTCCTAGAGAAATGGACATCTGCATCCTGAAGGGGGGTCCTCTCTCGATTCTACAGGCCCACCCTCCCGCTCCGGGGACAGGGGATAGTTTCAGAGTGACGGTAGAGGGCCGAGCACCGGTCCCGTCCAGCTCTGGTAATAGAGCAGCTCATTGGGAGATGATCCACGTGACTCGCAGAAAGAAAGAATTTCCACATCTGCAAGTAGACACATTGTTAGCTAGCATCTACTGCTTAAAGCAGCCAGGACTGAGTTAATCCGCCATAGCCCAAGTCAGAGCAGTTTTAAATGTTAAAACCTTCCGAAATATGAGCGATAAAAACGTCGTTTGAAAGTCCCATTATTAGGTAGGGGTGGTGGCTCATACTTATAATCCCAGCACTTGGAACATGAGATAAGATACAAAGTTTGAGGCCAGGCCTAGTCTACAAAGTAAGACCTGTCCCAAAAATTCACTATTTAAATCTTTTGTCCATTTAGAATTATGGATTACCTTTTCGTTTTAATTTAATATAGACAATATAACCTTTGCAATTATGTTTGTAAGCCTGAGTAGTTATGTATCCGAAAAAGTTCAAGCTTGCATCCACACTGAGACTTTAGGATTCGACATCTGAGCACACGGCCAAGAAGGCTAGGGAGAGCCCTGTGCATATGGTATGTGGCTGTCTGGCAGATAAAATCAGAAGCTGCATACAAGATCCCCAGTGAGCTTAGTGCCTGGTCTATAGGTGTGTGGGACCAGTTGGCTGGAAGCCACAGCTGGATGGCTCCCGTGTCCCCACAGGAAGCTGAATGCGTCTATGCACAACAATGCCAGCATGCCAGTTTCTGGGGAAATTTTTGCAAAATGATGGGGAACCTCAGAAGGGAAGCAACAACACTTCCGTAAAGATGGCATGAAGAAGGAGCATGAGTTGGGACTACCTGCCTTGTCCAAGGTGGCAGGCACCTGGGGAGGCACAGTCAGGAGCCACATGCCTGAACTTGCCAGTTGTGGATAAACAATGAAAGGAGCCAGGCAGCAGGGGCCCCACACTGGACAGGGAGGAGTATGGGGGATCCCAGCCAATAGGCTGGCCTCCCACTGCCCCATGAAAGAGCCATTCAGTCCCAGCCGTTCCTGTGGCAACAGGGAGACTCGAAGCCATGTGAGTGCTGCCCTTCCTGTCCCTGTCTTGCGCAGCAAGACCACAGCCAGATCCCCAACAGAAGCTCCCGCCCATGGTGCATTCTGTAGCCTCCAGGGACTCCAGAACCAGGTAATGCCAAGAGATACCAACTTAAATTGTCTCTCACCTAGAACGTCCTGGGACTTTGCTCCATTAAGAGTAGGGGAGTTTTAGGGGGTGGAATGTGCAAGAGAACCCTCTCCTAGCCCTGGAAACTGTAAGGCAGGCATCAGAGCTGAGTGGCAGTTTCTCCGAGGCTGTGATGGAGTAACTGGTGGAACTGGGGGAGGGGAGAAGAGAGACTTGGCAGTTGCCTGCCAGATTGGAGCAGGCAAGAGAGCTGGGATTGGGGAGCCCTCCCCAGGGTTCTGTGCGCTAGAAGATGTGTCCAAACCTTAACAGTGCCAACGCTGTCTGTCCCTGTTGCTGTATCTTGTTTGGCCTGGGCTCTTGTGCGTCATTCTCAGGGCTAAGAGAGGTCACAGGCTTGGGGCACTGCCCGCAGAATACCAATTCCCTAGGAGCCTCAGTCTGGGAGAAGGGAGGGAGAG
Organism: Ellobius talpinus; assembly: GCA_001685095.1. NCBI lineage: Eukaryota > Metazoa > Chordata > Mammalia > Rodentia > Cricetidae > Ellobius > Ellobius talpinus. Next base: position 11,711 of record LOJH01037170.1, on the reverse strand, counting down.
CCGTGGGGAGGAGCCATGAGCTCATACTCTGGGGGGCAATCTGATTGGCTGCTGTATGTCCCAGAGTCCAGATCCTGAGACCTGGAGTCTCTTTGACTTTGCATTATTGATGGAGCTCTCCAAAGTGAAATAGAGCAGGACAGATCCCCTGCCCCTATCCCTAAGCCTTTGCCTGCCACCCCACACTCCACCATGGTTTCCCTCTATCCCTGCTTCAGATCCTCCCCCAGTTACTATTTCCCTGAGCAAAGTGGAAGTTGCATGGGAGGAGGGAACATAGTGGATAAGGAAGTGTGCATGCGGGGTGTTGGGGTCCCCTGAGCCAGGCAAGGAAAGGACAGACAGTAGAGATAGACAGGCTCTCTGATGCCAGACAGGACTCAAAATTGTTGGAGGTCTCTGGCACAGTTAAGGAACACTGTCCTGTGGCCACCAGCTCACCTTGTACCTCTACCTCTATCCCAAGCCTTGATGAGTAGCTTGAGTTTCTGTAGCCTTCTGCCAAGCTCTCCGCATCTGGGGCTCGGCACAAGCTGCTCGCTGCCCTAGTAAGCTGGGCTGTTGGCCTAAGCAAACTGTGAGCTGCTTGAGCCCATGTCTGCTGAGTGGCCAGATGTCTGCCCACTGCCCACTTAACTCACTGGGGGTGGCAGGGGGAAGCCTGGCGCCCAAGCTGAGGTTATGCCAGCCAAGCCAGGAGATGGCCAGCCCTACCATTATTATAGACTACAAAGGGAGGAGCCGGGCTGCCTGGCTGGGGCCATGGAGGAGATAATAACCATTGTTAAATGCTTTCACATGTTATTATCTCACTGATTCCTTACAACAACGAGATAGGATTCCTGATGATTATTATGCTCATTTACACGTGAGGAAATTGGGGCTCAAAGAGGTTAAATAACTCAGCTAGCCTGTCACGGGAGAGTCAAAACTAACCCTGGGGCCAGTGAGATGGCTCAGCAAGTCAAAAAGCACTTGCCACCAAACCTGACGACTCACATTCAAACCCTAAAACCTGCATGGTGGAAGGATAGAACTGACTCCCACAAGTTGTCCTCTGACTTTCATGTGTGTCACACACACACACACACACACACACACACACGGGGTGTGGGGGAGTTAAATCACATGCTACTCTGAGAGTCCTGGATAGGCCTCCATCTGAGCCCCCGACTCAAGAGTGCCTGAAGAAAGGAGCCTAAATGCTCCTTTCTCCTTTCTCCAAAGCACCTTCTCCACTGCTGCCCCATGGTGGAGGGATTCTGGGCATCTCTGATCAGTTTAACTCAAGGCTGAGGGGAAAGAGTGCTGGGCCACGCACGACCTGGGCTCCAGTCCTGACTGTAGCTAGCATGTGAATTTGGGCAAGCAAGTGCCACTGTCATCTGTACAATAGAGAGGTTAAAAATGCATGATCTTTAGGGCTGTCCAACCTCCACATTCAGTGATTAATCCACAAAAAACTTTAATCTGGGGCTCTCCTCTGCAGTACAGGATCTTGACTCTAGGGGGCGCCTCTTGCACAAGTCAAGTAACTGGGAGAAGCTTGGCATCTGCTTTGATCAGGAAACCTCCTAGACCATAGGTTCCCAATCTCCACTTAGACTAGGCCAAACTCAGGGAAGAAAATAGATAGGTTCTATGTCACCAGTGTTCCCCTCGCTGTGTGACCAAGCAGCAGGTGCCTGTGTCCAAGGAAGAGCACTGAGGTAGGTCTGGTCCAGCCCCTCTGCCTGACACTCCCTCACCACTTCCTCTAGCTCACGTCCTCTCCTGAGACCTCTTTTTCTTCATGAGGAATCTGACCCTGTTGTCATCAGCACATTTCCAGGGGGCAGTCTGTACCTGAAGGAGTATTGCTTGCCAAAGGTAGGGAAGCAGTTGTAACTCAAAATGCTCCTTGTCCTCAGTCCCTGCAATGAAGGTGGCAGGACTCCTCCAACCCCCACCAGCTCTGAAGTTCCTGCCAAGACTGAGAAGAAGCCCAGGGTGGGATCTGCCTAGAGATTGTGTGTGACATAGAGGGCTGGGAAACTGCATGTTTGGGTCTCAGAAGAATCAAGGGACCACAACAGACCGATGCTGATTTTTCTTGTGTGTTCATGGGTACACACAAGCCCATGTACATACCTGTTTGTATATGTGTTTCTCTGAAGCTAGCCAGCCTCTTGTGGGCAGGCCCTGAGTAGCGCCTGTTAGGTCTTAAGGTCGTGGCCCACGTGGCATAAAGAGCAAGCATGGAGTAAGCCTGGCACCTTGCAGGACACTTTGACAACTGTTTTCTTTGTCTTTCAGCCCATGAGGCTCCCAGTACCCACTGAGTGCCACCCTGAAGGATGTCCCAGCTCTCCTCCACCCTGAAGCGCTATACAGAGTCGTCCCGCTACACAGATGCCCCTTATGCCAAATCGGGCTATGGCACCTACACCCCCTCTTCCTATGGGGCCAACCTGGCCGCCTCCTTCCTGGAGAAGGAAAAACTTGGTTTCAAGCCGGTCTCCCCAACCAGCTTCCTCCCTCGGCCCCGAACCTACGGCCCCTCCTCCATCCTGGACTATGACAGGGGCCGCCCCCTGCTGAGACCTGACATCATTGGGGGTAGTAAGCGAGCTGAGAGTCAGACCCGGGGCAATGAAAGGCCTTCAGGCAGTGGACTCAACGGAGGCAGTGGATTCACGTATGGAGTTACCAGCAACTCCCTCAGCTACTTGCCCATGAGTGCCCAAGACCAGGGAGTGACCCTGAGCCAGAAGAAATCGAACAGCCACTCAGACCTGGCCCGGGATTTCTCCAGCCTCCGGACCTCAGATAGCTACCGGACTTCAGATGGCTACCGGACCTCAGATGGCTACCGGATAGACCCGGGGAACCTGGGCTGCAGCCCCATGCTGGCCCGCACCCGTAAGGAGCTCTGTGCCCTGCAGGGCCTCTACCAAGCAAACAGCCGCAATGAGTACCTAACAGACTACCTGGAGAACTGTGGTCGCAAGGGCAGTGCAGCACAGGTGCTCACGCAAGCCCCTCCCTCCCGAGTCCCTGAAGTCCTCAGTCCCACCTACCGACCAAGTGGCCGCTACACACTGTGGGAGAAGGGCAAGGGCCAGGTCTCTGGGCCCAGCCGCTCCAGTTCCCCAGGGCAAGACACCATGGTGAGTTTACTCTTGGGGATCCCGTGACGGGCTGGGGAGACAGGCAGTCTTATAAAGGGCCAGGCTAGGAACAGAACTCCCAACCTGACCCATGGTTGATGGCAGCACTAGTGAAGACAAGAGAGAGGTCATCCCAGCATGGCTGGTGGCCCCATGGCTCAGAGCTGAGGGGAAGGGCCGACCCAGGTTCCAAAGCCTTTCACACTTGGGAATGGTCCAAAGATGTTCTAGAATGTCCAGGCATCCCTATCTGCATTGTTCTTCACCCTGTACTTTCCCATCCAAAATGTCAGGGTCCCATGTAGGCCCTGGTCCATCCAGGGATGGATGCCAGAGTGGAGGTGACCACAGTGCTCTCTTTGTGAAGAGAGCCATCCTCCCACCCCATCCCTACTCCTCCCATGAGATATCAAGAGTAGGAGAACTCTTCCCCTGACGCTGGCAGCTCAGATCCAGGGTATCTGGATAGTAGGATTTGTGTCTTTGGAGAAAATAGTGCAGAGTCTTTTGTCTGGGGATGATCTAATACCGCAATACTGCAGCCCTGACTGGGCTGGAATGAGGGAAGAGGTTCTGCTGGAGATTGAGGAGACCAAGGGCTGGCATGGTCTCGCTCACATCTAATCCCTGAACACACCTCCCCTGGGGCAGTGACTACATTCGGCCTCTCCTGTAGTTATTGGTGTGTCCATTAGGTGGCGAGCTCTCGGTGATCCCATCTACCTCCCTCCCCGGGTGCCTCCGGCAACTCAGAGCTCAGCTGACCTGCTGATTGCATGGATGGATGGATGAGTGACTAGATTGGAAGGAGGGGGACTGGGGGAGGGGAAGGGTGTGTGTGGGTGGGTGGATTAATGGGCAGAAGAACACATAAGTAGGCAAGCGTGTGGACAAGAGGGTTGGGTGCCGTGTTCTCTGTTTCCTTGTGTACCCTTCCTCATAGAACGTAAGTTAGTTGTTGGTAAATGAGAGCCGAGCCACAAGAAGAAATGGTGCTTTAGAGGGTTTGTTCAGACACTCAGGGGAAGCATTCAGGACCTGGGGCCATAGTTGGGTCATAAGCTATAAAGTGTGTCATGACGAAAGGTCTTGGGACAACTTTGGTAATACTCCTTAAAGCGTTTCGGCCTGGCTGGGCCATCTGGGAAGTATCATGGTAGATCTAACACTGTGTCTCCCAGAACATTTGGACCCTAACGGTTAGGGTTGGCTACAGGCATGGGATGGAGCAGGGTGCACTGGGACATGCCCAGTGTTGTTCACGGGGGTGAGGGTGAGAGGCAATGCTCCCATGGGTGGAGGGAGCCTCTGCTGACTCTTCCTTTGCGGAGAAAAAAGGAACTCTTCTTGTATATGTGTGCTTTGCTTCTCCATTGGGTCTGCAGGTAGCCTGCGTCGGGATGACTTAGTGGTTCACCAGGCCTCTGAAGCACATGCTCCAGATATTCTGATAGTGCTGTTGAATCTGCCCTGTTACAAGCTTTCCGGTTGCCTAAGCATGCTAAGGCTGAAGCCTTCTTGGCCAAAGGCTGAACTGGTGACTCCCATCATCTGCTGTCACAAGAGTGTGGTCTGTCCTTACTGAGAGTCAGATCCCTCACAGCCTGGGTACAACTCTTCTGAAGTCTGCTGCCCCCTTTCCCACCACTGCTCCTGGAGATACCTGGCCCTACCTCACTCCAGAGCCAGAGAGACTTGTTTTCAGAAAGGACCTAATAGAAGGAACACATATCCTGAGCAAGGTCTGTCCCCAGCCTCGCTGTCCTTCCCACCCAGAAGCAAGGTACAGCATTGTTAGGTGGTCAAGGATGCCCTAATGTTGAGCTAGCATTTCATCCTGAACCCCACTCAATCCCACCAGCCAGGAGAGACCTCCAAGGTCTCACTGGCCTATAGACCTTCACTTAACCTCCGCCTTCTTGTGCTTTCTTCCGGGGGCTGATTGTATCCTGAAGCAGTGAGAGCAGATACCTTGAAATCCCCTCATAAGCTTTCCAGTAATCTCTGTTTTCCAAAGATGGCTTCTTTCTAAAACAAAGCGTCTTCGCGGTGCTCTGCTTCCTAGCTCAGTACTCTGCACCTAGCACCCGGCTTTCCCGGGCAGTTCCCTTCACGTGAAACTGTCTGCTCTTCTGTAAAATGAAAGCACCCACAGGTCCCATTGCACAAATTACTGGGCCAGAGAAGCACTACTGACACGCAGTAGGCGCTCAGACACGCAGTAGGAGCTCACATAGAAGGTGCTCACACAGTAGGCGCTCAGACATGCAGTAGGCACTCAGACACGCAGTAGGTGCTCACGCAATAGGCACTCAGACACGCAGTAGGTGCTCACACAGTAGGTACTCAGACACGCAGTAGATGCTCAGGAAAGGTCAGTAATCTTTGCACCTGGCTGCATGTTTCAGGAGGCGAGAATGTGCAAGCCAGCTCCTGCCTTCAGTTCACCTCAGGAAATCCATTCTTACCTGCTTATGATAGGAGGCAGGCTTGAATGTTTGTGTCCTCAGCGGTAGAGAAGGAAGAGGTCATTTGAGGATAAGCCAGGCTGTCCGTGACCTCTGAAAGACACAGTCTGACCCTTTGACCTTGGGTGACTCAGATGCCTTTTCTCCTCTATAAAAGTGAGTGCTCACCTGCCTTGCCCACCTCATAGGGATGCCACAAGGCTCAAAGCAGCAGTGAGGGTGGAGGCATCTCAAGCCACTAAAACAGTAACAGGCAACCTTCACTTGGAGCTTCACGGGCTCCACCGAGTGTGAGCAAATAACCTGTAAGGAGGAATGTAGTAGGTGAGGGTGCAGCTCAACCCTGAGACTGTGAGAGTCTCCCCTGAGGCTCCAGTTCACCAAAAATAGAGAATGAGCCAGGAGCCACCAAGGTGTAAGGAATAAACTCACTCTCCCAGTGAGGATTGCAAGCCAGCCCAGGTGGCTCAGCCCTGCAGAGTCTAGAGCCAGAGAGCAGCAACCCAGGCTGCCCCCCCTCCGCCCCACCTCTTCTGTTCCCGGGGCCTATGGAAGGACAAGCTGTTCCCACTGAGCGCTGCCAGGCCTTTGCTTTAACCCCTACAATCCTTTCTAATCCTCCTATGATCCACTCCCCAGCTGCTCCCTGGCCTGCCCTGGCGCCCTGCCTGCTGGCCTCGGGCCTTGCACTTGCCCCGCCCAGGCCTCACCTCCTCTCCCCAAGAAGAGCCAAGGGTTGGCCCAGGGCCCTTCTCAGCACAGTCAGCAGGCTAGGTACCTGCCTCCTCCACATAGAACCAGGAACTGAGGGACCCAAGACGGGTCTAGGCTGTCCTCTGCCGCACACAATCTTTCTCTCTCTGCTGGGGGACCTGTTTCTAGAAGTGATGGGATCTCTTGGTCCTGTTTGCCACGGGGGCTGCTGACTCATCTTCTGAAGCCTTGGGTTCCAGCTGTTCAGTGACAGGGAGATTATATAAGCCAAGATCATGTGACCCACCTCTGGGGTGGGACTCTGGACTTGAATGGTGCCCCGCAGTGAGAACAAGTGGAGGGTGGCAGTGACTGCCCAAGAACTCCAGGACAAAAAGTGGACCTCCTTCTCCTGTCTCCTTCCCTCCCTCTCTATTGACTCAGCCACACTGGACTGTACCTCTGCTCCCTCTTGTTTGACCCTGGGACCCATCCTTACCTGGCCCACCCCAGCCAGGCTCAGTCACTCTGAAGAGGCCAAACTGCCTGAGGGCTTCAGTCTGTGCTGAGAAGGTCACTCAGAGGAAAGAAACACTGAGAGTCCTGTGGCCAGGACAAGTTCTCACTACTTAGGAGGGAAGGGAAGTGGGTTTGGGACCAAATGTTGGAAACAGTGCAGTCCTAAAGTGTCCATCCCGTGAAGAATATAGGCTGTGAACCTGGCACCATTCTTGGCACTGCTTTACCCAGCTCCACTTCTTAATTGGTGTCCATAACCCTCCATCTATTCTGTCTTCCCTTCAGCACTCACCCACACACCCACACACTCACCCACCCACACACACAAACTCCAGGATGTCGCCATAAGTTAATACCGTGCTGGGGTGGAGCAAAGGAACACAAGTTAATCCAAGCCTAGCAAAATGTTCCCTGCCCCTGGGGGACCCGCTCCACTGACCATCAGCCTCAGAAACAAACATCATGTTCAGAGCTGAGCTGTACACGTGGTCCCTTGTCCCCTCTTACCTCGGTGGATACATAAAACTGGCACCTGAGAAAGAGCTATAGGCAAGAGAAGGAAGTGTGTGGGCTTCTAGAATTTGGCTGGTTCAGGCCAGATTTCCTGAGGCTTGGAGGAGCACAGAACATTTGACCCGTGGGGGTCTGATTCATACAAGGAGGTAGAGTTTCCTGCAGATGATCGGAGGGCAAACTGATCCTCCTCCCTAAGGTGCACTGTGGGCTGGAAGCCCAGACCCTCCCCAAGACCCAGAGCCCCTGCTTTTCCACGCCTCCATCAAGCCCACAGTCTGTTTCTGTGACAACGACAGACACTTGCAAGGATTGCGGCCATGGCCTTGAAACAGCTTCCCGAGCCCCTGGTCAGAGCTGCCCACTGCGATCTGAGAGCAGCAGCATGGTTTCAGTCCCTGTCCTTGTCGAGCTAACCCTGACTGAGGTAAAGAAAATGACCTGCCCTACCCCAGAGGAATGGCAGCCGTGGGGCTGTAGTCTAGTCCACTTGGCTCTGTATATTTCAGACTAGAGTCATGGATCTTCAGCCGGATTCAGACCCTAAAGGAGTATCTCCTTTTTACCCAGCCCACTTCAGGAAAAAGGCTCTGAAGAGAAGGGGGGTCTCACAGAAACTTAGCCAGTTGAGAAATAAGCTACAGATCTTTGTTGACTGCATTTTGCAGCAGCCAGACCTGCCGGACAAGACTGGATGCTGTGTGAATCTGTTTCCCTCACCCTAGATTTCTCAAAATACTCCCATGCAACAGCTTTTCCCATCTGTCCCTCCCTGCTCCCAGAAACACCCACACCTCCCCTGCAACCTCCTGCATCCCAGGAAAGAGGGAGAGCATGCTGGTGCAAGGCCAAGATGGGAGTGCACATGTAATTAAGACAGAGGCTGACTGCCACAGTGGGTGAGCATCTCTTGGGCAGCGCCCCCACCCACAGCACACTTGCTTGGCATGCAAAACCAGGCACACCCCTCCCCCTTGAGGAAAACTGCAACTTGCGGGGTTCCCAGCAGAGCTTGGTCTGGTCCTCTTCGTTAAGACCTCATTAAGGAACCTCCAACCCTGTCCTAGAAGGAGGTCCCTGGGTGCTGGAGCAACCAAAACAGCTACACACCATCTGAGAGCATTTGCAAGTTCTACAGTAATAAAACAAAGAGAAACATATTCCGATGAACAGCGTGCAAATTGAGGGGATGAACTAACAGGTACTTAGAACTGGGTGAAATTATTAAGGGAAGGCTTTATAGAAAGCTCAAGGTTGCTGTTTTGTTTGTTGTAGTTCTGGGAATCAAGCTCAAGGCCTCCCTCTAGCACTGAACTGGAACTGCCCCAGACCCAAGCAGTTGATTCAGTCTGGTTTGTATGGTCTAAGAGATCAAACCCAGGGGCTTCCATCTGCTCAGAAAACTGGTGTGTTGGTTGGTTGGTTGGTTGGTTGGTTGGTTAGCTCATTGGTTTTCTTTTTGTTTGTTTGTTTTTTGTTTTTTTTTTTAAGACAGGGTCTTACTATGTAACCCAGAGTGGCTTCAAATTTACAACCCTCCTGCCTCACCTCCCAAGTGCTGGAATCAATGTTGTAGGCAGAGGAAAGGAGGACCATTCTAGAGTTTCTTAGCACTTGTTAAAAGTATGAGTTTGGACGTAAGACAGTCTGGGTTCCAAGCTCTACACAGTCATTTATTAGCTCTGCATTCCAGCAGAACACTGACCCCTCTGGGCAATAAGGTCCTTCACCTAAAACTAAAGTAATGGTTACAGCTTCATGGTGTGATTATGGAAATTAACTAGGGTAATATATAGAAAGCCCGTAGACCAGTGTTTGGTCTTTCAAGGGACTTAATAGCAGCAGCTTTGGGGTATGTGTGCACACACACACATTAGGCCATTCTCTGGGCCAGCTTTGAACAAACTATATAGCTAGCGATGACCTTGAACTTCTCATCTCACGGTATTGTATATGTAAGTTTATGCGGTGCTGGGGATTAAATCCAGGGCTTTGTTGCATGCTAGGCAAACACTCCAACTGAACTGCATCCCAGTATGAGTATTTTTATTACATTCGTTTATTGTGTGTGGTCACACCCTTGTCTCAGCAGGGGGGTGGAAGGCAGAGCATAAGTTGCCAAATTTATTTCCATGTGGTGTAAGGAACCTATGGTTGGAACTCAGTGGCAATCACCTATACCAGATGAGCCATTCAGTGTTTTCTGTTAACATATATATATATTAACATATATATATATATTACATATATATGTTATATATATACAATAATGAATCCATTATGATATTCTCATACATGCTCCTAACATATTTTGATCATACTCCCCTAGCTCCTCCCCATCACCCTGTCTTATCTCTTCTGCTGACCTCCATCTTCCCAAGGAGTCCCTCTTCTACTTTTCCCTTTTGGTGACCCAATGAGTTTCCTTAGAGTTGCTAACAGGGGCATGGATAAAAGGTTATTTACAGGAGCATGGCACCTTATCAGCAGCTACACTGCTGGAGAAAATGTTAAGATTGAATCTTGCTATGCAGCCCAGGCTTGCCTAAAACTAGCAATCCTCCTGCCTCAGTCTTCTGAGTTCTGCTGGGATTATAGGGGTGCCATGCTCTGCTAGTTCTGTTGTGGATGTTTTTGTTGTTTTTCTTTTGTTTTGTTTTTTTTTTTTGGTTGGTTGGTTGGTTGGTTGGCTTTTTGGTTTTATTGAGACAGGGTTTCTTCCGGTAGACCAGGCTGGCCTCAGTGATCCACCTGTCTCTGATTCCTGAGTGCTGGGATTAAAGGCACTCGCTACCACCTGGCCTAGTTGTGTTTCTTTAAAATAAATAAATAAATAACCCAGGCATGGTTTGCCTTAAATCACAGCACGCAGGAGCCAGAGACAGAAGAACCTCTATGAGGTTACATAGCAAGTCCCTGGCCATTCAGGGCTACCTAGTTAGACCCTGTGTCAAAATATATTTTGTAAGCCTAGAAGTCATGGTCGGTTTTCTTCTTCGACCATGTGAGTCCTGGAGATCAAACTCAGATAGTCAGTCTTGGAGGCAAGCATATTTACCTACTGGGCCATCTGCTCAGTTCAAGCCCTGTTTCTTGAGAGCAGAAAGGAGCAAGGTAGTTGGAGGCAAGGACCAGAGAGGCACGAGGGTGATGATCATGGAAAGAGGCTATAGACAGACAGCTTTACAGCCTCCTGGACCACGTGCAAGATGCTCTAGTTATCTTACAGCAGTGCTGTGATCAAATGGGAGCATTGATGCGAAATTCCCAGCTACACCTGGGAAAGGGTGTAGCTGCAAAGACGGAAGGGAAGCTTGGAGAGATGGGCTGTCGCCGTGTGTCCACGGTCCAAGGTTGGGGCAAAGTCCGAAAATCATGCCTCCAACCGTGACCGCCCTCAATGCCTAGTGGCTCCTGCTCCCGCCTCCTTCCCTCATCACTGCTGGGGACATAATGGTGAGAGACTTGTCCGTACTACCCACCTTATTGGCACCAAATTCCTATTTTGTGGGTGGCCTAGGGTACAACCCACGCAAACATCTCGGACGCAGTCCCCATGTGGCTGTGGTCGTGTGCGCGATACGCGTGTACATGTGGGGATGCGCTTGCCGGGAGGAACAGAAGCAACCCACAGATGAGTAACAGCGCACACTGCTGCCTCTCCGAGTATTTTTAAACGCTAAAAATACTAGCTAAAAATAGCCTGCAAGCTCCAAACAAGATACTTTCTCTCGGCAGATTCCTGCGCTTCCCTGTTAGGTGAGGGGGCGGAGCATCAGAAGCAAACCCCTCTCCCTAGACCTAGGCCTTTAAGCGTTGGCCACGTGGAGGCCAGAGACCACCCCCACACTAGACCACCCCTACCTCACACACAAGACGAGCGTCTTCCTCCCATCCTCTTATAAAAGTTAAATTTGAGGTTCTAGAAGAGATGGAGTTGGGTAAAAGGTCAGGGAGGTCCAGAAATGGTTCTTTCCTGGAGCCAAAAGGGCCAGTGACCTATTGTACCTTATAAAATGAGCACCGCCTCTCTTGATAATGGGCTAGGTCTAGAGGTGGAGCGGAGCTCAGCCCGGGAGGCGTTCGGGAGTCTTTCCTGGCCGGGGCTCCTCGACCCCTGCAGACGTGAGGAGGCTGGGCGTCACGAAGACCTAGGTGGACGAAAGTGTGCGCCCATGCATTTTGTCCTGAAAAGTAGTGAGCTGTCGCTGGGGTCTCAAACGGATCTGCAACCCCCAAGTTCACAACTGCTGCCTGGGCGGAGTCGCTCCAAGCTGACTGACATTTGATCTTAAGGGGGCGTCCCCCAAAGACTCCAAAGATTGTCCGTGGAGTCCAACCCCTGGGCCAGCCAGGGACAGCGCCCCCC
>LOJH01037169.1:377-15329 GCA_001685095.1 Ellobius talpinus | reverse complement strand
ATTCTTTTCTGTCTAGAATTACTTTCCAAGCTCTCTCAGGTTTTATGTGGATGTAGTTGTCTATGTGGGCACCTAACACTGAAGAAGCAGGAAGTGACCTGCCCCACCAAAAAAGGTACTGAACCATGTGTCTAACATATACTAGAATAATGGGCTAATATAAGTTATAAGAGCTAATAAGAAGCCTGAGCTAATGGGCCAATCAGTTTATAACTTATGTAGACCTCTGTGTAATTTTTTTGGGGGGGTCTTAACAGCTGTGGGAACTGAGCAGGACAGAAACCCCAACAAACAGGCCCTCATGTTGCAACTAACAAAGACATTGGAGGAAGAAAGCCTCTGAACTAGAGGGAGTTTAATTAGGGGAGGGCTTAAGAAAGGCTAGGAGGAGAGCATAAACTTTGAAAGGTAAAACAGGTACTTGTGATACTGAGGAAACCAGGAGATCAGTATGAGCTTTGATATGCTGATACGCGTCACAGGTAGCCCTATATACCTTCTGCCAGAGGTAAGGAAAATGACTCTTTTTGGTAGATGGGAACATATTTCACAAGTTACTGCAGAATGCTGGCTTTTATTTAGCCTCCAAAATTCTTCCTTCAGGGTGAGCTCTTCTCTGGATATTTGGAGTGCTTTTTGAAGTTCACAGGAAAGTCAGAGAGAAAGTTCCCATCATCCTTAGGTTTACAATCATGTATGTGCACAAAGTATCACATGCGCATGGATATCACAGTGGCTCTGCATGTGCTTTGTATTTTCTACAGTAGGAATGTCTGACATCTCATTCTTCTTTATCATCTTTCTACATCATTCTTTGCTCGTCAATATAAGTCTCTTTATAGAATGGAGGTAGCTTTAACTACTCTAACTTTGTTGCTGTGTGTGTTTAGTAATTGTCTGAGTGTAGAGTGATAAAATGCTTGTAATGTGATCTGTGGCCAATTCCTATATTCCACTGAATCTTGTTGACATTTTTAAGTTTACTTTGTTTGGTTATATTGTTCCTGAATAAATATAGGGACAGATGTTTCAGGAATATATCTTAGCCACTTAAAAAGACCTCTGACTTCTTTATGTGTGCTACAACCTCTAAGGTGCAAGGAAAATCTTCAAACCAATAAAGATATTGACCTAAAAGTGGGAGGTAAAAGGTAGGAAGAAGGTGGGGAGAGAGACTAGGAGGAGAGAAGGGAGGGGAAAGTCTGGTTGGTATGTAAAATAAATTTTAAAAAAGAGTGAAGATACATACACACACAAAATATACTGTTTGAACACGGCAATCTGCTGGGGAAATTTAGAAGCAGTACTAGTTTGAGAAGGAATAAATTATTATTAAGAAATTTTCCATTAATCCAATATTCCAAAATTGTAAAAATATTAAAAGTGTCTCAGGTATGCAATAGGTGGAGATGAAAATCAAAAGTAGCATGGCAGCTATCACACAGCTTAGTTTAGTTGCATCTTTATCAGGGAGCTTGGCTGACTTTATGACTTTTGCCATTCCCATCATTTATGGTTGTTCAAAACCAGACAAAATCCTCTCACTGATAAAGGAAAGCGAACAAAACACCTCACTACTAACCAAGAAGTCATTTGCAATTAGTAGCATTCCTCCTTTCTTCTGGGCTGGCTTGGAGAGTGTTTTGATCTAGTATCCTTTCAACCACAGAAGCTAGTAGCCTGAGAACAGATTGACATATGACTCTAAATTCTTTAAAAGTAGGTTATGGGGTTAATTAGTAAAAAAAATGTTATTAAAGGTAACTGTTTATCAATGATTATTAAACTCCAGGAAAAAATGATCGTAAAAAATAACTCAATTGTCTCATTGTTTATCAATGATGATTAAAAGATATGCAAGAGGAAATAAAACACATTTCCAAAACCAAAAATTCATATGATTTATGTTTTAGAACATCAATCCCTGCTTTTTTGAATTCTGAAAAATATAGAATTCCTCTGTCTGTCAGTCAGTAAGATTTTTCCAACCATCAAGCCAGTCTCATCCTTCCACTGATGACTCCTTGCATCATCTTAGGATATTTCAACTGCTGGAGCTGGCCCCAGCATTGCTTGAACCTGTGCCAATCTTGTATACTCTCTCATACTCCTGGGAGTTCATATATGTATCAGTCTTCTGTCTGGAAGACAGTTTTCTAGAAGTAATCCACTGTCTTTAGCTCTTACAATCTTTTTTGTTTCCTCTGAGCTTTGATGGAAAGAATTTGATAAAGATATCAGTTCCATTGACATCACTCACTGTATATTGTCTAGTTGTGGGTCTCTGTTTTAATTACCATCTACTACAAGAAGAAAAATCTCAGATGAGAGTTGAGTGAGGCCTGATCTATGGTTATATCGGTATGCCAATATAAGTTATTTGTCACTGTTTTCCTTTAGCAAAATGATTGTGGCAGGTTTTCCCTAGAGCCCATGACCTATCTGGTCTCCAGTTCTTGACCACTATAGCAGTGCCAAGGGTAGGTTCCAGCTCAGGGGATAGGACTTGATATAATAAAATGTGGTTATTTGTATCCATAACATTTGTGGCCCTATTACACAGTTCTATTTAACAGGCAGACCACTGTTGTTGGTCACAGAGTTAGTACTTGGGTGTTATTAATTATGACCTTTTTTCCTCCAGTAGGATTCAGAGTACCTTCCAGCACCAGGAATGCTAGTCAGTAAGGGCGAAGCTTCTAGTTGGGCACTGTATTGTTTCCCATGTTCAATGAGAAAAGTAAGTTCTGTTATCATCACTAGGATTTACCATTGGACATTGGAGATAAGCCAAAATTCTTGTTAATGGACTGTGATAATAGGATGGGGTAGGTCTATGGAACTCTTTGGACAATGACTCAAAAATGTATAACCCATTCCCGGCACTGAATGCTTAACTTGGTGTCATAAGATGTCTAGTTGGGACATTGTAGCTCCCATTTTATAATGATTTCATTTAATTTCCTTTCATATATGTACAGAAGTAGGATTCATATACCTTTTAAAGTGCTATTATTGTTAGCAAGATACAAAATTTATACACAGAATTTATTACCCTTTTTATATACAAATAACATACTAAAAAATTAATGAGGGAAATATTACTTTTTATAATAACCTCAAAAAATAAAATATCTCCAGATAATTCTAACTAAGAAAGTGAAAGACTTGTATAATTAAAATTTTTAGATATTAAAGAAGGAAACCCATTGAGACAAAATGCTCTTATCTGATACTCTTATCACATCTTCTGAGACATCCCTACTATCTAGTCTCTACTATCCACAGCACAACTGAAACTGATATCTGTTTTCTATGCTTCCCTCAGTGAAGGAACTCCTATTCTTTGAAAGGAAAGTTATGTGGGGTAGCCTGCACCTTGGGGTGGAAGTCAGTTCTGACATCCTTGAGGAGAATAGTGTATGGATACATTGTTTTGTTTCATTGTCTGAATATTTAGCACACCATCTCATCAACTGTATTTATTTGTGTATACCTATATAGATGCATACATTTTATGTTATATTTTGTGTTATGATGCAATACTTCATTTTATTAATGAATAGCTTCTGCTTTGGTGAGATCTTTCTTGTTCCTGTGGCCTCTGGCCTTGCTGTTCAAGCATTTCTTTCCTTTCTGACTTAGTAAGCACTGGTTTGTTATGTCAAATCCAGAGTTAGAACAGATTCAAACAGAGTCAGACATTTTCAAACATCACACCATCCATGAGATGTTTTCCATGGCTCTGAATGAAATCAGTTTCAACCTGAAGCCCATGTTCTACCAAGGGACCACATGCCTACCTTTGGCAACATGAGAGCCACACATCACTTTTCCTGAGGAGAGAAGATTGAAAACTCAATCCCTGAGTCAATGGCAAGCCTTCCTTCCCTTTGCACTAGAACAAGAACAGGTAGGAATAAAGGTAAGAATTTTTTTCTTTCTATATTTAAAGTGAACAGCTAATTCCCATGTCCATGAACATCTAAGCAAAAACAAAATATATTAAGGAACAAACAAGCAAACACATGAACATGCTAAAGAAATTCTGTGTCTGTGAATACAGCCATATTAACTGAATGTTAGAGAAATTCAGTGCTTGAGATAACTCTCCACAGTTAATCTCCTCTTTCAAAGGACCGGAGTTGTGTTCCCATCATGCATGTCAAGTGGCTGACCACTTTTAACACTAGGTCCAGGGATATGACACCTTCTTCTGGCCTCCATGCACACTACATTCACATGTACAAATTCCATACAGTCACAAAAATAATAAAAAAAAATATTAAATCTTAAAAAATTAGAAGAGTAAGGAGACATTAAAAACAAACTTTATACTTTGCCCTATCTTGTATGATGTCCATATTTGAAGGCTTAGGTCTGATGGTAAAGGAATGTTACATCTAAAATGTTGAAGAAATATCACAATATCTTTAAACAATCTCAGATGAAATATTAAGTCTAAGACATATTAAATAATTAAAATGTGAAAGATTTCCACAAAATGAAGATGAGCATAAAGGGAAGAGTCAATTTATAAATAAAAAATAACATCTCAGGATTCTTGGAACATGGGAAGAGAGGACAGTTCCCATATCTTTCTAACTAATCTATATTGAAATCTCTCATAAATGTACATCAGGGACAGAGAGAAAGGTCAGTGGGTAAAGCTGCTTCCCTTCCTTATTACTCTTGACTGCATATACAGCTGTGTACCGCATACATGAATTACAGACAGTTGAAAGCCACCAACAGGGTACTGGGAATCGATCTTAGGTCCTCTGAAAGAGCAATCAGTGATGAAAAAAAGGTAAGTCATCTCTCCAGGCCCCAAACATGCTTCCGTGCAAGGTTTATGACCTGAGTTCATGCCCTGAATCCTGATGCTCAGATGTTGTCTTCAGATCACCACACACATAAAGGGGCATGTTACGCCCACCAATAAACAGTAATAAGTCTACACCAGTGATTGATTCTTTTTTTGGCTAGGTGAATATGAACTATTCATTTGTATATCTAAAAATTACTTATTGTGTCTAAATAATACACGAGTCACCATTGTTTCTCAACAATAATGTAAGAAGTGATAAGCATTTAAAAATGACATGAATTAGGTGAACATATATCTTCTGGGATCTTACTATGTGTCTTTTGATATAGTTTGGGGCAGACTATCCTCAAAGACCACTTAATCACAGTCTAGCTAATCCAGTGGATGGTTGGCATGCATTCTAAGATCTTTTTTTGAATATCTCTTTTTAAATTTATTTATTATGTATATATAGTGTTCTGGGCACCAGATCTCATTATAGATGGGTGTGAGCCACCATGTGGTTGCTGGGAATTGAACTCAGGACCTCTGGAAAAGCAGCTGGTGCTCTTAACCACTGAGCCATCTCCAAGTCCTTCCTGATTGTATTTTTCACCTGCAACACAGTGGTGAGGAAGATGATAGCTGTAGAACTTTGTGAAATTCCTGAAAGAACTTAATTGTTGACACTAAATGAATAAATTACACGATATTAAAATTATACCTCACCTAAGCCATTAGGGAAAAAAGAAGAATGGAAATCTTCAGAGATAAGCTTAGTCAAGTTATAAGTTGTCTTTCTCAAATCATCAGTTGAGTACCAAAAACTCTTCAGTGTGTCTCCAAGATCACCATAAACTCAGGGCATATTTTTGTCTGTCCCATAACTTTCCTCAAAACCTGTTTTTTTGGTTTGTATGGTATTTTTGGCTTATTTATTTATTTTTATGCCTTTTACTTACCAACTACAGTTCCCTCTCCCTTCTCTCCTCCCATGTTCCCAAACTCCCCCCAACCCACTCACCACCATCCACTCCTCAGAAAAGGTACTGCCTCTCCAGTGGGGAGTCATCAAGGCCTAGTTGAGGCAGTACTGACCTGCCCCACCCCCACATCAAGGCTGAGCAAGGAGACCCTTGGCAGGCTGGTGTTATAGATGTAAGATACAGTGCTTGGTAGATTCTCATTTTTGTAAATGTACTCAGTCTTAATAACTGGTTAATGCCTTCCTCCTCCAAATACATGGAAGAGAGAATGTTTACATTACACAAGGAGAGCTGGAATCTGTAAACAAAGGCATACCTTCCCACTGGACTTCCCACTTCAATCCTGCCACCTCCATATACCTTGAAGACAATAAAACAGATGGTCTACATTGTTAAATTTGATTGGTTGTCTTATTTTATTAGGCGCTGTTTTTTGTATGTAAGCCTTACTTACCCAAATGGTATGTAAATCCCTTCAATCCAAAGGCTCCATGAAAGACAACATGGAAAAGGAGAAGGCCATCATTTACTTAGTGCCTGCAACAAGAGAGTATAAATTCCAAGCATTCACTTTTATGATTTCTTGTGCATCACTGAATTTCAGCCTAATCATAACTTTTATTTTTAAATGTGATTAAGCAAATTAATGTTGGATGAGAAACAAATACATAAATGTGGTGGCATGGAGTAAGGGCCCAGTATAATTAACAGCTCACATTAATCACTTTGCTCCTTAGCCACTACCACAAAGTTTTGTACATTGGGTATCAACTAACATGCTTCATAATGTACTCTTCAAATTCATCTGGTAGATCCCTGTTCTTCCACTGCCTTTAGAAAGATTAATTTTGTTGTACATATAGTGGGTCTTTGTGTGTGTGTGCATGTGCGTGTGTGCGTATGTTTGTGTGTGTGAGACATTTCACACATGCATGAGCCACCAGGGTCAGAACTGGGCATCAATCTAGAACTAGAGTTACAGGCAGTTGTGAGGTTCCTGGCCTAGGGGCTGGAAACTAAAGTTGGATCCTCTGGAAAAGCAGCAATCATTCTTAACCAGCAGCTCGACTGCTCAACAACAGGTTTCCATCCTCTTCTTTCCCCAGGTGCTTTCTCCTTACCCCAGACACAAGGCCTTTCATGAAAGCAAGAGTTTTGCTTCATTTATATCTATGGCAATTACATAGACTAGAAGACTGTGTGCTTGATAATGAATAATCAATAAAAAGTCAGTCAGTCAAAAGTGATGGCAATGTGGTTGAAGTCTAAAGAATCTCAATTTCATTATTTTTGTCACAAGAATTTGGGGGATATTCATCATTCAATTCTACAGGACAGGGGAGCTTCAAGTCTTGATGGTGGAGTTTGGGGTGATGAAGGTAAGGTGACAGAATAGAGGTGCACTTGCAATTCATACCTGCTATGGCCTGAAGACTTCCCTTTTCCATTACGACCACTATTTGGGCAATAGCAGGATTTGTGGTTTCAGTAGAAATAAAAATGACTTTCAACGAGAGCTTAGTGTAAAGTGGGTGGGTTTTATTAAAAGTAGAAAGAGGGACTGGAGAGATGACTCATTGGTCAGGAACACCCAGCTATGTTTTGTTACAATGACTGTGTATAACATTTTGATAACTCTTGTGTCACAAGCCTACAGATGTCTCAGAAGTGATAACTCTTGTGTCACAAGCCTACAGATGTCTCAGAAGGGCCTCCCCACACTCCCCTTTTAGTATTGCTCAAGAGAAGTGGTTTACAAGGAGGTTGAGAGTGAACTCTTTTTTGTGTTTTGTTTTTGAGACAAGGTTTCTCTGTGCAGCCTAGAACTCACTCTGTAGACCACTGACCTCAAAGTCACAGTACAAAGTCACAAAGTACGCCTTCCTGTACTCCCCTCGGTTCTGCGATTTAAGGCTGCTGCCACTGCCTGGAGAGTGAGCCCTTCTTAAGGAAATATATAAGAAGACTTGAAAGGGCCAGTTTAGGGCTAGTGAGGAGGAAAAATGTGGGGCATTTGGGGTGTAAGTGGCTTTGGTCCTATGAAGGCATCTGCTTACTGTTCTTGATAAGGTCATTATTGGACAATATATTTGCTCCCTGTAAACAATTTTAGCTATATAATGCTATCCAGAGGAGGTTTTATTTTTTCATCAGCAAGGACAGCAAAGGCTCTCCTCCTTTTCAGTCCTTCCCTTCTTGATTCCCAGAATGTTTTGTACCTCAAATCCAGTTTTACTTTCCCACATGGGCTATTATTTTAGAAAACCACCCTCTGCACATTTCGCATCCTAGTCTGAAATGATGATAGCAACACCTGTTTGGGTTTTTGTTGTCATTGTTTGTTTTTCAAGACAGGGTTTCTCTGTAGGCTTGGAGCCTGTCCTGAAACTCACTTGGTAGACCAGGCTGGCTTCGAACTCACAGAGATCCGCCTGCCTCTGCCTCCCAAGTGCTGGGATTAAAGGCATGCACCACCAATGCCTGGAACAATACCTGTTTTACAGTGATGTTTAGTGTGATGTTTGAACAGGGAATCAAAACTTCCAAAGCTTTTAAGAACAATGCTAGCTCTTTGAAAAGTCCTCAAAAATATCATGTAATCATGATATATACTGTTTTACAAGACAGGGAAGTGTTGGTAGCAGGCTCCTCAGAACAAAGTTTGCAGTAATAGGTTGAGTTCTACTAATGAAACTTGAAAACACAAAGCAACAAACTTTTATGTCTATAACAGATATAACAATATTGTGAATGACTTTACTATGGAATAAATTAAGGCAAACTTTTTCAATGTGATAACAATAATGAAAAAACCCTGCTTATTTCAGTAGAATAGGAATCCTTTTGGAAGGATAGGCAAAGAATGCTAGGAAAATTATGACTAGTGACAGAAGCAGAAGAGGGAGGTGGAGTGAGAAGCTAGGGAGACAGGGAGGAATGGGGAGGAGGACAGATGAAGGAAGGAGGGAAGGAAGGAAAGAAGGGAAAGAAGTACAGCGTGGGGGAGGGAGAAGCAGAGACAGAGACACAGAGAGACAATGGGAAGAAAGGGGAAGAGAGAAACATGAACAGAAAGACAAAGGACAGAAAAAGATAGGCAAGCTGGCAGATGGGAAAGAAGGGAGGAAAGGAGGAAGGTAGGAAAGGGATGAAGGAGGAAAGAAAGAAAGGAAAGAAAGAAAAAGGGGAAGATGGAGAGAGGGGAAAGGGCTGATCAATCAAACCAAGAACTGAATAGCATAAACCCTTAAGAGCTTCCCTTACACATTTTCTGAGACAGGAGACAATCTAGTCCCTTTTAAGCAAAATCCATGAATCTCAGATGATCTAGAGTGATGTCCTTCACTGTTGTTGCTCAGGGCCCCAGAGACACCTGCCACCCTTTGTAAAAGCAGTGTTGGATCCGTGAATTCTCCTGACCTTGCTCCTCTGTTTTAGGGTAGTTGCTTAAAGAGACACAAATAGTATGAAAATGTAGCTACATAGATGCAAATCAGTTTTCAAACTGCCCCAAGGTACTGTTTATGGTTACTATGGGATTTTCACCCAAGAGAGTACTGAGTTATAGCACACTGTTTTTAGCCACAGCACCATGTAACTTCTAATAACTTGGGCTTTCTTAATTGAGAAAAAGTGGTTAATAGAACAGTCATTTTCTAAAAAAATGTTTGGGTTATATGAGAGTTGAGGACTTAGTTTTATTCTTCTAATAAAAAAGACCCTTCAGAGTAAAAAAATACACTTATATACATATATGTAGATAAGAACAGATAGATAAAGTTTGTACATAAATTCAAATATGTTATTTTTTCCTAAAGCTTCTAAGAGAAAAGCCTAAAGAAATGGGGGGAGGATAAGAGAGAACAGAGTTGCTACCACCAAGGAGTTATGTTGAAGGAGTTATTAGATATTGTTAAAATGATAGCTCACTTGGTGAAGTGCTTGCCTTGAAACAATATTGTGAGGACCTCAATATTCCAGCCCTAGAACACATGTAAAAAAGCTGGACGCTTGCTTTGAATTCTAGTGTTGAAGGGGAGAGGGGACAGGAAGAAAGGAGGAAGAAAGGGGAAAGGATAAAGAAATTCTCTGTAGAGAATCTATAGCCATTGTAGAATTTACACACAGATTTCTGTGAGTAAATCACTGAAAAGGAAAGAAAGCAAAATATTGAATTCATGGAGAGTAAACTGGCTAAATGAACGTGATGCCACAGTATACACAGAATAAAAGAAGTCTCTCCTTTAAAGGAAAAAAGAAGCTAATTGTGGTGTGTGTGTGTGTGTGTGTGTGTGTGTGTGTAGGCCATAGGGAAATCTCAGATGTCTTACTCAGGCACTAGCTACTCTCCTCTTCTTCCCATTATTTCCCACTCCTTCTTTGTCTTCTTCTTATGGTAATAGCCATGAAAGTCCTTTTGTGGAAGGACCCTCATGATAGAGGTTTGTTCAAGGAAAGGCCTGGGTCCAAGGCTGGTCTCAGTCAGAGTCAATCCCAGATCTAATAGATAAAAGCTTTTCCTAGTTAGACTATCACTGCCTAAGACAGGCAGTCCAACAAAGGCTGCCTGTGCTCTGAAGAGGCTATGAATCAGTTGTCTTCTAAGTTAATAAAGAAGTCCTAGTTTGGTGCTGACAGCCTCAAAAATTCCTAGGCAGATGCTGGTTTTTCAATCATGTTGGAAGCCTGAAGAAGTTGGGTTTTGATGGCAGTAAAAGATGGAGAAGTAGCAACACCAGTAAATTCACTCACTAGCAGGAAGCAAAGAGCAATCAATCACCACTGCTTTCACTTCCACCTCTTTATCTCCACTACAATGGAAGATGCTGCCTGCTTTGGGTGTAGTCTTTCTCTCCAAGGGAATCCTTTATGGAAATGCCCACACAGGCGAGTCCCTAGGTCTATCTCTGATTTACAAATTCAATCCACATGACAGTCAAGATTAACCAGTATGGTAGACAAAGATGGAGTTAGAGTTTGGGATAACAAAGAGTTTCTTTTCTCAACATTTTCCAAGTCAGAAGCTGGTGTTATAAATTCTTCTTACATAGATGTGACAGTGTACACTGCCATGGAAAATTGATACTCAGTGTAGTTTACACATTAGTGAAATATTTTGAATATGACCTTGTCTCAAAATTAATCTAATTGGGAAGTGTTTCACATGTAACATGACTGATGTGACTTCTGTTTCGTTTGATGTTGACACATATTCCTATCAAGAATGGGATATGAAATTGAGACACTGAGAGATGTCTACTATCCTTGGCACATCCTTTGCCTCCTTGTCTCAATACATTGGGAAATATAAGCATATCTGCATCTTCCTTGGCATAAAAGCTAAGATACTGAAAGAACACCGAGACGCCAAATGCAGAAAGCACTCAGTTCCCCATGTTCACAGAATCCTTATCTATGTATTCAACTATTAAAGGAAAATATTTCAAAAAGTCTGTGCTGAACAGGTACACACATTTTCTTGCCAACATACTCTGCACACTAGGATATAACAGCTCTTTGCATAGTATTTATATGTATTAGTTGTTGGAGAAGAGGCCACTGGTTTGTTCCCTGGCTGCCCAGACACCAGAAATAATCACACAGAAACTGTATTATTTAAATCACTCCTTGGCCCATTAGCTCTACTTTCTTATTGGCTAACTCTTACATCTTAATTTAACCCATTTCTATTAATATGTGCATTGCCACATGGCTGTGGCTTACTGGCTAAAGTTCCATCTGCTGGGGCTACATGGCTTCTCTCTGATTCTGTCTCATTTCTTTCAGCATTCCATTTAGTTTTCCCCAACTAACTCTGTTCTATAGCTTTGCTATAGGCCCAAAGCAGTTCTTTTATTAACCAATGATATTCACAGCATACAGNCTTGGCCCATTAGCTCTACTTTCTTATTGGCTAACTCTTACATCTTAATTTAACCCATTTCTATTAATATGTGCATTGCCACATGGCTGTGGCTTACTGGCTAAAGTTCCATCTGCTGGGGCTACATGGCTTCTCTCTGATTCTGTCTCATTTCTTTCAGCATTCCATTTAGTTTTCCCCAACTAACTCTGTTCTATAGCTTTGCTATAGGCCCAAAGCAGTTCTTTTATTAACCAATGATATTCACAGCATACAGAGGGGAATCCCACATCAATTAGTATTTTAATCAGTCTAATGACTTAAAGTATACAGGGGGAAGTTCCTGGTTATATGCAAATACTATGGCATTATGGAACATATACATCATCAGATTTGAAATCTAAGTCCTGCTGCATACAGCTGGATACCCAACAGAAGATATTTGGCTAGGAGAAGGTACTGAGACACCTTTCCTAGATCTTAGACATTTCCATCAGTTAATTTGGGTCCTCTGAAAGGAGAGGTTAATCTGTGGAATATGCAAGGTACACTACTGGGATTGTGGAACTTTTGCTGGGAAATGACATCTTTAGCAAAGGAACTTAAGGGGCAAGGGATATGTTTGGTTCATGGCTCAAGAGTGATACTCTCTATTATGGTGGGAAGAGCAAGGCAGCAGAATCATGATGCAGCTTGTCCCATTGGTTCTGCAGTTTGGAGGCTGAGAGTGAATGGACCAGGTCATAAAACCAGAAGCCAGTCTCCAGTGAAGTACCTTCTCCACTAAGACACTTCCTCCTAAAAGTTCCATACCCTTCCTTACATTACCATCACCTAGGGACCACATGTTCAGGCACATGAGCCTATGGGGGAATTTAATATTCCAACCTGAATATTATTAAGTATATTAAGCAGGGTCATGGGGACAGGAAAACTGGAGAGAATACAAATGCATCATGCTCCCCTGATGTCATTAGAGACTCAAAGGGGGATTAGGGTTCACACTGAGCAGTCCGCTGTTCTAGGTAGGTAGATCAGGTCATTTGTGTCTGAGGCATGCCCAGGTGTGAAAAACATGAGAAAATTGGATGTCCTGGTCACCAGGAGCCTCACAATGCGTCTAGAGCTTCAGGTTAAATGGAGCTGAATTGAGCTGCTTTTGATAAATGCATGGAATTAAGAAGTTCTGTTTTATTCATTTTAATCACATTTTCTGGGAGAAAACAATTGACTGCCCTCAAATCCTCCAGCTCCAGTTGGATCTTAATAGAGAGCCTTTCTCAGGCATCACTGTCTGTGCTTGTCCCGAGGCCCAGCACAGTGCAATCAGAGGGCAGAGTCAGGGTTGCCTGCCTCTGGGCTAATATTTCTACTCCTTGTCTTCTTTTGTTTGGCTGCTGACTGTGAGTGACCTTGGGTTGAAGTCCCTAAAATTTCTCCATGTGTGAAATGTGAAATATGATGTTTTTTACATAACTCATGGTGATAGATGACCCTGGATGCTATATGGTCTAATGAGTTAACATTTATGAAATGCTAGGAGCTACTTGGGAGAATGGCATGCTGGAAGCAGAGAAGATCATTATTCATTACCCAGAATGCATACAAATAAAAATCAGAGTGTTTCAGAATGAGAAGCTGGATGCAGAAAGCCGTGTCTGCCCTGTGTGAGAGACAGGCAGGAGATTAATTCAATGGATAAACTATTTTAAAACCAGGCAGTTCCACTCTAATGAAAAAGAGGCCTGAACACTATATTTTGGTCTGGCGGTCACCGCAGAACTGCGATGTCAAACTTGTGTAATTCACTTCTGCTTTTCCCACTCAGCCATACTCAATGTCTTTGGGCTATGCAGCCTATGAATTTTAGAAAGAAAACGAGGCTGACTCTAGGTGTAGTGATGTGAAAAATATAGTTCTATGTATCTTGTCACTCATCTTAGAGGACCCACAGGTTGTCCCGCCAGAGCTCAGGTGACTGATTTTATAAATAGTACTGTTATTTTCTAGCTTTTCTGTCTGTTCTTGTGGGACTGGATGTGTGCTGCTGTGAATATAGGTGTATATTCATGCCTGGGTCTTCTTGTGGTGGTTCATGTGTGTGTGCTTATGTGCCTACAGTTTTTTATGCATGTCTGTGTGTTCTTGTGGTACTGATATATGGAGTGTACATGTTGGTGTACATGCAGGAATGTACAAGTACATACAGAGGTCATAGGACAATCTCAGCGGTTATTACTGAGATGCCATCTGCGTCATTGTTTGATACAGGCTTCTCACTGTCCTGGAGCTCTATGATTAGACTAGGCCGGCCAGCATGCTACAGGGGTCCCCCTGTCTTTGCCTCCAACATGCAGATATTATAAGAATGTGCAATGGTACCCAGCTGTTTATGTGGATTCTGAACGATTAATCTCAGATCCTCATGGTGGTGAAGCTAGGACTTTGTTATCTAAACTGTCTCCCCAGCAACTTTCCAGTTTTCTAATGAACTCAGAAGATTCAATTTCTCTACTTCTATGCTTTGTTAATCAGATAATCACTATTAAAGAGTAACATGTTGATATTAAATGTAGATCTCCTTTTAAAAGACTTTATCTCTCTCCAATATATCTATCATCTGTCTATCTTTCTATCTATTATCCATCAATTTCTCTACATCTACCTATCTATCCATTCACATCCATCCATCCATCCATCTGTCCATCCCTTCATCTAACCACATGAATAGAGAGAAATAATTGTTTCTATAGGAAGGTTAGAACATTTTATTATGATTGTTCATGATGCAGATTGTGTCATTGCTCATGGTTTAAATTATTCTTTTTCCAATCTTTGGTAAAACACATTGTCTATGCCAGCATTAATTCAAGTTCTGAGGATAAAAGAAGGCTCCTTAGGGTTTATTTTGTAGTCAAGAGAAGAGGAAAGGAGTGTGCACCCGCCCAGCCGGAGGGAAGTGCATGGCACCTCCAGCTCCTGCTTGCAGGGGCTTCTTGGCTCTGCACAACCCTCCCTTCCCCCCAAGTCCGCCCTTTTGTCTGTGGGGTCCTTCGACCTCCAAGAGTCCTGTCCTTGTGCTGAGGACAACCTTTCAGAACGGTGAGTGGGTCCTATCCCCGGGCAGGGCGGAATGTCCTGGAAAGGAGCACTGGGCCCCTTCAGCTCCTGGTGCAGGGGCTTCTTTGTTCCACACATCCCTGAACCCCCCAAGCCTGCCCTGTTGGCTGCGAGGTCCATGGCCCAGGAACAGTTTCTGCTCCTGCACTGAGGCTACCCACCCAGAGGGGTGA
>LOJH01037168.1:0-10373 GCA_001685095.1 Ellobius talpinus | reverse complement strand
CTTTGGAAGAGCAGGCAATGCTCTTAACCTCTGAGCCATCTCTCTAGCCCAAGGTGCCACATTTTCAAAAGGGCTTGAAATCATGATCTTATCCAGACTTCCTCTGTGTTGCAGGAGAGCCGGGTCTCTCTAGTGTCCCCCCCACAATGCCACTGACTTTGGGGTACTCTGTACCTTTATTGTCAGCAGCAATAAATCCAAGGATGTTTTCATGACGCAGCATGACTGTCTGGTAGATCTCTGCTTCCCGGAACCATGACCGCTCTTCACGAGAAGAGAAGATTTTCACAGCCACGTCACCACCTCGCCAGCGGCCACGCCATACTTCCCCAAACCGGCCCTTGCCAATAATCTCTTGTAAAACAATGGTTCGGGCCACTGTGCGCTGGACAAAAAGGGGTAACCCTGTGGGGCAAAGAATGAAGAGAAAATTTGATACTGCAAATCTGCTAAACTCTGAGTCTGCCACTCAGCATACGTCCCCAGAAAGGCCCTCAACAAGGTGTCTCTCCAAGTTCTTCTAGCCTAGTAGCCACAGAGGGCCAACAGTAAGACCTGAGCCATGCTAGGTAACCACTGGCAGGCTCAGTGCAAGTAGGTACAGAAAACACACATGATTAGTTGCCCCTCAGCCAATAACTTCTCCTCTGGTCTGTTGAATAAGAAACTTGCATACAAATCTTTGACCACGTTTATGAACTCATCAGTACCTGCTTTATTCTGATGGGAACTGAAAAAAATGAAAGCAGGGGCTCCTGATGTGGGCACTGCCTTCCTGGCCACCTTGCTCACTAGCCACTAGAGGGCAATGCTGCATGGCCAACAGGACCATGCAGCTCATAGGGTACCCAGCTCTCTAGAGAGAGCCCTACTCACAGGAAGGCTCCAGGCACACTAACTCATGACTCACTTGACCGTCCTGGAGGGCTCACCACTGCTCATTTGCCTCATTCAGTGTCTGTCTCTCTAGCTGTCCAATCACCCTCATCATCATGACTGGTTTTATTTTCGTCCATTCCCTCCCTGGACCAAATAACAGCTGTTAGTAATCCCTACGTTTGGTGGATTTACTGTGTGCTAAGGGTTTTACATAAATTAAATTTCTTCATTTTCAGAAGGCAGGCATTGCTATTATCACCGATGTACAGACAAGAAAACTAGTAAGGCTCAAAAGGGGATATTATATAACTAGTTCAAATTGATACAGACAAAAAAAAACAAGCAGGAATCAAACTCCAGGACTGACTCCACCCTGGTGCTCTACTCACACTGGACAGGACCGTCAGAAGGGTCTCTGTCAGGCCCATCCTTCCCCTCAGGCTCTGCCCTGTCAAACTCTGACCCCTTCTAAAAGACTTCCCACTGGTCTTTCTCCCTCATCTCACCCTGCCATTGCTCTACACACCCACATCAGCCCTGCTCCACCCGCCCTTTCTAACAGGAGACTGGCAAGTAAATGGATCCATCCTCCGCACCACTGCCAAAATTTCGTTTCATCCAAAGTGGGGGGAAAAAAGCATTCCTTTGCCCGTGTAAGAACTCTCAGGGGAAGCTCTGACCTGCAAGACAAAGTGTGGTCCCACAGCCTTGGTGCCACAGCCCTTTATACCTGGCCGCCTGCCTCTGCCTGCGCTAGGCATACCATGCCCAACTCCTTATTGTGAGTCTATAAACACACCGGGAAATCTTCATGGCTTTTTGTTCTTTGCATTCAAAGTCTGTTCTGTGGTCTGGAATGTTCCCTGCCTGCCTGCCTCACATGTACACAGATCTGTAAGATCCCTCAACAATCCTGTCAGCCTACCCAATCCTAGGCCAGCTTCTTTTGAACCTTTTGTTTCCAGAGGGCATTCAGCACATATTTGTTAAAAAGATGACATGAACTTAGTACTTTAAAGACTCAACGCCCAGGCTAGAGAGATGGCTCAAAGGTTAAGAGCACATACTGAGCCAGGCATGGTGGTGTGCATCTTTAATCAAACACTCAGGAGGCAAAGATAGTAGATCTCTGTGAGCTTTGGGTTAACCTAGTCTACATAGTGAGTTCCAGGCTAGCCAAAGTTACATAGTGAGATCTTGTCCTCTCCTCCCCCCAAGAGAAGAAAAAAGAAAGAAAGTGCAACTATTCTTCCAGAAGATCCAAGTCCAGCTCCGAGAACCACATCAGAGGTGGCTCACAAAGTACAGCTCCAACAGGTCTGACCCTGGTCTGCTCACCTGCTTACCCCCTGCAACACACACATAATTCAAAAAACAAAACTAAAAACAAGACCAACACCTTGGAAGCTCTGTACACTCTGTACCAAAGAATGGACTGAACTACCCAAGGGGAAACAGCCATGAACTGTCTTATTCTGGACAAAATGTGCACAGGACTTCTCGACCTCAGCTGACTTGGATCTGAAAAACCTAGGACACCATAACTCTCTCTCTCAGGCACTTTCAGCCACTGCCCTGCCTTTGGTGGAAAAGCACACGACAGATATTTCTAGGTTTCTAAAAATATGCAGCTTTTAAATAAATTCATGGTGGTGCTCACTGCTGCCGAGCTTCATAACGGCAAAACCACTGACGTTCAGGAGATGTCAGCCCTCACAGGACTCCCTGTGTTCTTGGAGGGCATCTGGCCATAACTGATGGCACAACTTTCTTGCATAACCACAGTACAGCCCATGGCAGGGAAACAGTGAGGCCTGGGTTCCAGCTCACATGAAAACACTGCCCTTTGAATGCTTTTTCCATGTTTCAGAAGAACAGAATAGCTCTGACAACATCATTTATCTTCATTGCAGCAGCAACAACGTGTCTTTCCAGTTATACGCACATCTAATAGTTAGCTGAGCTGGGTTTGAGACAGAGACTCACTATGTAGTCCTGGTTGGCCTGATACTTGTTAGGCAGCCTACGCTGACCTTGAACTTTAGGCAATTCTCCTGCCTCAGCCTCCCGAGTGCTAGTGCTGGGGTGCAGATGATTTCAGCTATGTTCTACCACAACCACATATTTAACTTTTTCTGTCTTTGTTAGTTGAGCTATTTCCTGAGACCTGAGCAACCTCGGGTCTTTCCATCCTGAGTTCTAGTTTCATGTCAAGGTCCATAGCTGAGTTCAATGTCTCATCTAAGAAAGTCTTGGACAACAACAGGCACTACAGGAAATGGGGGCCAAACTATGCTGGAAGCCCAAGCTACCTTTCTCATAACTCTCACTGAAAGACCATGGGCAATGGAACAAGTCAATGATTCACCAAGTCTCCATTCTAAGCCTTGCTCAGTGTCCTCATACTCCCCTTGTGGCTGTGCAGAGATCAATGATTAGCTGTCAGCACCTCAGGAATCCGACACACTCTTGTTTGAGGAGCCCTTCAACTGAGCATGCCACTGGTCAGATGGAACCAGCTCAGTTTTCACAGACACACAGCTACAACAGCTGGAGAGTGAGTGGCAGAGTTTCTGAAGAAAAAGTTTTGCACTTGACCTCTGGAATTTTGGAGAATGAAAGATTTTCGGTATAGCCATTATCATATCTTATTACATGTCAGACTCCAGATGAGAATTATGAAACCAAATGACTCAACACAGCAGGGTCCAGCTTTCCTCATAAACACTCTCTCCTGCTGAGAACCAGCTGTAAGGGCCAACACACACAGTGCCTGGAGAACCTAGTACCTGAGCCAGACCCTGATGTGGAGAGATCATAGACAAGATCCTGGAGTGTCTTGTCTTTGGAGAGACACATCTCACACGAGGGGTCCTCCATGTCCAGTCTCTGGCGGTTGTGGTAGACACGCTGGTGATAGTTGATGACAAGGAAGACGATGATGATGATGAGAAACAGGAGGAAGACTGGGCCAGCGATAATGCCCACCAGCTCCACAGGGCCCCACATGGAGGGGTGCTCAGGCTCCTTGAGGTGCCCTGGGAAAACAAGCGAGAGGAGGGAAGAACCAGTCAAAACAAGAGAATGCTATGGCCCAATTTATCCCCGAAACTGTACGTCATGTTAAAGACCCTTGGTTGTGGTTTCCTCTGGTCTTCCTGGGCTAGCCTATGCCTGGATACTCTCAGACGCCACCTTTCCCTCAGTGAACCACCATCCAACAGTGGAACCAAACCCACTCTGGATGTTCAAGCTATGTCAGAATTGCAAGCTTGGCCCAGGCTCCTCCAGGCTCTGGTCAGTCTCCCCTCAGAAAGACCTGCTAAAGGGCAGAGCTGCCCAGGGAGCTGTCTACCCTTCTCCGCTGTGCTCGCTACCCTTTCTAATTCTAGCCTTCCTCACACTGATTCACCCCAACCCCAGGTGTGTCCCTTCACATGGCTCTGCTGCTGATGTTCGCTACCCCACAAGTAGCTGGGAGCTCTGGGACTAACTAGGAAATCTCTTCTCGCCTTCTGAGGAACAAGCCTGACTGCCTTTGTCATCACCTCAGGGAGCATCTAAAAACCACCTTCAGCTATCACTGAGCCAAGGGACTGGGAAAGAGCAGAGCAGAATGGAGGGACGAGGGAGACAAGCGAAGGGTGTCCACTCACCGCTTGGCACCCTGAGGTCAATCTTGTTGCAGAAGTCGCTGTAGCAGCAGTGGGTGTTGCGCAGATCCTCAGAGCTCAGGCAGTAAAAGGGCTTTCCTGCAGGAACCAGCTCCACTTTGGGGATGCAGGTGCGCACGTGGTGCTCCATGCCATCCAGGTTGAAGATGGAGACCATGCAGGCCCCATCTGTTTCACACGTGTAGTTGGTCTGTAGGCAGCTCGTACATGCACACAACAGAGCTACAGGACACGGAGGAGCAGGTATCAACAGATCTTCCTTCAGGTCCTTTTCCAGAAGGACCCCTCGGCACAGTTCATATCCCCCAAATAAGCAGCTTTTACAGAAATGGGCAGGAAAGGCAGCCTCAGAAGGCACCTTTGCACTTTAGCTTGCAGATAAAGCTTTGCAGGCCCCACAGTTCCTAACAGCTCTGCTGTATGCCCATGAAGACAAATGAACCACCTATTCCTTCCAAATGACCCTGCTAGATGGATGGGGCCGTCCCATTGAAGAACAGGTGCTCTCCACACTCCACACAAAGCTACCCAGGAGTCCTTGGGCCCCAAGCACCCCAGTTTCCAGGACATGGCGTGCACACTCTCATACATCCTTTCACTGCAGTGTTGGCTTTGGGGGATTTTGTTTGTTTGTTTTCCTGCCTAAATCCTTTAAAATTCTGCTTCAATTACTACTTCTTTTGAAGTTTTCCCCGGCCTCCATTATCACCTTCTCCCTTTAGTTCATGGTTGGTACCCTCTCATGAAGGCCAAGAAGGATATTCTCCATACAGAATTTGAAGGCCCACTTCACAAAGTTATTGCGAGGAGGAAATGAAATCATGCATATAAAGTGTGTAATAAATTTAAACCATACCAAAAGGACCCAGGCAGCACTTGGCATGCATATGTACACTCATGTGTGTGTGTAACTCTCTCTCTCTCTCTCTCTCTCTCTCCCTCCCCCCCCCTCTCCTTTTCTCAACTAGGCAAGATACACAATCCCCACTGGCACTAATGAGTTTTGCTGGGTATGTACCACACATACAGGAAATCACTGTAAATGAACTTGGCGCCTCTGAAAGCTACTCAACAGCCCTGGAATCTGCAATCCTTTATTTATCTGACTAACAAGAATAGCACAGACAGTTGCTGCTCCTCTACTGTCTCCCAAGCCTAACCTATCCCTGACCTCCTGGGATGGGCAGGAATGCAGCACTGGCTACAATACTGAAGCTGGTACATGCAGTGCTGAATAAGGCACTCACTCACCAAGGGACGGGGGAAAGGGCGCAAGACCACCATGGCACACTCGGTGGGAAGACCTGCACCCTAAGCTTACTACAGCAAAAAGATTTGTGGCCAATCCAAAGGAAAGCCCAGGCTACAAAGAGCTCATCTTCATCTCGTCATCTATGCTCTGAAAATCAACCCTTAGCTTTGCAAACCCAAAGACAACCCTTTGTTGTTCCCATTCAGGGACAAAAGGACACAAGTATTTGGGGGTGGGGGTAAGAGGAAAGCAGATAAACATGGAGCCCTTCCATGTAGGGCCCCATGTGTTTTGCAGGGTTTGATGAGATCTCTATCTTCTGAGATGAATTCCCAAACATGCAGCGGCCTGCCCATAGCTTGGGTTACACTGTTTTTTTACAGGCAGAGTATTTGAAGCAGGTAAGACAAGGACTCAGATCAGAAAAGGAGTTTTTCCAGCAAGTTTCCCCTGGACCTCAGGTCTAACCTTCTAGACTCAAGATGAAGAAAATCTCAAATTTCCCTCCCAGACTTGCACTTGCAAGTTCTCTCATTTGGTTTGTCTGAGACCACTGCACTAAATAGTCCTGTTGGCCTTGAACCCTCCACCCTCCTGTCTCTACAGTACTGGGATCACAGGCCTCCAAGTCAGGCTCTGTCTTACTCCTCTTAAGAACTTAAAATTTATTCAAGTCTCAGAACACCTGGTAGGACCCCCTTTTCTTCCTCCAGGAGTCCTGCCGACCCCTTCTGTGTCCCTTAGGGAGCACACATCTCAGCACCCATGTTGTGCTGTCCAACAAAGAAACAGCATTGGGTCTATTTTGGGAAACAAGAAAAGGAAATTAGCAACTTCAAGAGATGACTGTTCTGAGCATGGTGAGACACACAGTCAAACCCACAGCCACCTTTTCAAAAGCAGTCCCTGTAGAGTCCATCAATTAGTGGGGTAGAGGAGTCAGAAGTCCCTGATTCCTGATATTTAGTCTTCTTTCGTTGGTGCTGGCCTCGTTCACAGTGATTCATTCTGGAGAATGAACACACCCACACGTGGCTCATTATTTTTGGGAAGTACTTAGACAATCTTGGTATAAGACAGAAAAGAGCAGAAGTGGCGAAATCTATGCTAGAAGGGGCCGAGGATAAGCTAGGAAATGGGCCATGTGGGTTTGTGATAAGGAGCTGGGCAAGTCCCGGAGCCTATCTGTGCCTCAACTATTCAACCAGAAAACACCATTTATCTTACAGAGACAAGAGGGAAATTAGCCAAGTGCCTGCTAAGTGCTGGGGCTCCCCTGAGCAGGGCTCACTCCACCCACTGAGCATATCTTTGCCTTTCGAAGCGCACAGGACATACTCTGAAGATGACCATCCCCACTGCCCACACTGAAAAGATCTGCACCAGGAGCCACAGGGGTACCGTGGAGTAACAGGTCACAGAGACCTCAAGCCTAAATGCCAGTTCTAATATTGGTCACATGACTTGGAACTCAGCTAGCCCCCCTGCGCCTCTCTACTGCCTGGGCTGACGCTGTAAAGCAGGCTGTTTAATGGCTGTTCACAGGACTATAGAAACATCACATATGCTCTTAAGAAATTGCAATAGGATGTACTCAATAAACAAACTCTCCTTGTAATGTAAAAACTGAAATAAAAAAGACACAGACAAGAAAAGTGCCTCTTATGCTAAGTAGGAAGTGGCAAGCTGCAGCCTCAGAAAGAAGCTGCTAAACAGTCATGTGGCCTGTGTGGCTTTGGGGAAGTCACCTAACCTCTCTCAACCTCACTTTCCTCATGATTAACCGGAAAAGGGAACTGAAGGAGATGACTTCTCAAGCCCTTTCCAGCAACAAGCTTTCTGGATTTGCTCTTCAGAAACCACGGTGTCCCCACCTTTCTGTCCCGAGTCCTGGCCCTTTCCTAAATGCCTCCAAAGAAACACAGCAGAGCCACCACCTCACTTGTGTGTAAACAAGACAGAGGCTGGGATTTTACTTAGCCCTAGAAACTTGTCTACATGTGCAAGGCCTTAGGTTTGGTCCCCAACACTGCAAAGAAAAAAAAAAGAAAAAAAGAAAGGAACACTGGAAGAAAAGAAAGTGGTCAGAACATGGGCAGCTCTCCCCAGAACAGACTGTTATTAACGAGTCTAATTAGTCAAACCTGAACCAAAGACAAAGCTGCCGCGGCAGGACTGGAGCATGGTTCAAACTCTGTCTGACTGGAAGGTGGCTTGTGGTAAGATGTCAATGCAAAGTCAATTCAGAAGAAAGGTTGTTTTGAGAAAGGCCAAGTCCCAGCTTGGGGAGACTCTGGCTGCTGTGTGTTCTGTAAAGCCTCAGGAGGACAAAGATGCTCAAAGCTGTGCTCAGCTGGGAAGCCCCAGGAATCACCAAGAGCTTATACTCACAGACTCACAAGACATCACTAGGGGATGCCCACAACCTCAGAGTCAGGAGCACACTGAACAGCAGCCTGCTCTGTCCAGGAATTGGCCATAAACACACCTAACCAGCTGCAAAGTGAGAGCAACCATGACTCTTCATTTACTCATTACTCCTTAGGGACAACACAGCATGGAGCACTGTCCCGGGAAGGGAGGCACACTGAACCTGTCTCCTCCACATCTACTGGGCAGTCTTCAGGACTAGTGTGGGTGCAGCTGTGGTGATCACATCACTGTGCAGCCCCTACTAAGCAGTTTCTAAAGCCATCACTGTATGAGCAGCATTGGCTTGCCCTGGACCTCACCCAACCTCCCTACAGCTCTTTGTTGGTGCTATTGATGCATCCCGCAGGGGCTGTGTCTGGTGGGTGTTCTTTTCTGACAGGCTGATTGATACTTGATATTTGTAGAGTCCAGGGCCTCAGGTTTGCTAGGTAAGAGCTTCACTATTGAGCCATGCAAGTAAGTTCATAGGGTTAAGACAAAGACAGACAGTGGCTTTCTAGTGTGGCATGGCGCTCTCAGCTGTTGCCGTAAGGGCACACTGCACAGACTGACTCCGTTATTCTATGTCATCCTCATCCTCTTACGTGAAACCCCCAGAGCTCAGAGCTGAGGCA
Organism: Ellobius talpinus; assembly: GCA_001685095.1. Lineage (NCBI taxonomy): Eukaryota > Metazoa > Chordata > Mammalia > Rodentia > Cricetidae > Ellobius > Ellobius talpinus. The sequence continues at coordinate 1,521 of LOJH01037168.1, read as the reverse complement.
GATTAATTTAACTGTTCTGCTTTATAAGGAAGAAGGCAAGGAGCTCACAAACGGTATATACACAAGGGTGCACATCTCCAGTCTCCAGACCTTACAAACAGGAGTTCCACAGTATTCTCCAATGCCCCCCTGACAATGCGCAGGACCCTAACTTTCAGAACCACTGGAAATGCCTACCCAGGCAAACTCATCATCCTGCAGATGTCCTCTCAGCCTACCAGGTCAAGATGCTTGTTTTCCTGAGCAGAGGACCTTCCCAAGTCCTCCTGTAGCCTGACTCCAGCTGACCTGCCTGTATTCTAAGCAGCCAGCTGTGTCAAGCACATCATGGTAGCTGGTCACCCTAGTTTTCAAAGACAGGTCTGTATATACGGTAAAAAAAAAAGTTCCTTTTTGTTGTGAGACAGAAGGCACATGACACGTCAGCCTTTGACAATTCATATTCTGTCACCTCACTCTCTTTATTCATAGACATTTTTACCTCCTTAAAAAACTCCAAATCAGGTGGCACACGCCTTTTAATCCCAGCACTTGGGAGGCAGAGGCAGATGGATCTCTAAGTTCAAGACCAGCTTGGTCTACAGAGTGAGTTCCACACAGAGAAACTCCACAGCCCACAGACATCACTTATCAGTGACTTCAACTTCACTCTGGATCTAGTGAACAACTAGGACCTTCTGGAATCTCTTTACAATAGGCAGACCAGGTCACTTAACAGTGTTCTGGCTGAAGTGCCATTTAAAGAAATAAACTGTTTTCTATTCACCTCTGGATCTCCAGGATTGAATAGGAATCAGCTCACAGTAAATGTTTGCTCAAAAAATGGCCACTGGGCTGGTGAGAAGGCTCAGCAGGTAAGAGTACTTGTTGCCAAGCCTGAAGACCCAAGTGTGAACCATGGAAATTCCAAATCAGAGGAGAGGAATCCAGAAAGTTGTCCTCTAATCTAAACACTTGCTGTGGCATGCCCTCCCCCAACACAAAATAAATTAAATGACCCGTTATCACGACAATACTAAAGACAGAGGAAAAAGAGTTTTGTTCAGTTACTCTACAAGTTCTGAGGAACTGCCCCAAAACTCTGTCGTCTGTGCCTGGATCCTAACTGCCGCGAGTTCAGGCACAGCAGGGCAGCTGGTCCCAGGGTAGCTCTGAGAATCTACAAGTTGCATCTTAAACTGCTCAGCGTTGTCACTGACAACACTCCTAACACTCTCAGTGCCTATCCGTGCTCACAAGTCCATTATCTTTTTTTTTTTTGGTTTTTTGAGACAGGGTTTCTCTGTAGCTTTGGGGTCTGTCCTGGAACTCTGTAGACCAGGCTGGCCTCGAACTCACAGAGATCCACCTGCCTCTGCCTCCCAAGTGCTGGGATGAAAGGAGTGTGCCACCACCGCCCAGCTAAATCCATTATCTTTTTTTATATTTATTTATTTATTATGTGTACAATATTCTTTCTGTGTGTACGCCTGCATGCCAGAAGAGGGCACCAGACCCCACTACAGATGGTTGTGAGCCACC
>LOJH01037167.1:15108-29266 GCA_001685095.1 Ellobius talpinus | reverse complement strand
ATGTAGGCAGAATCTTTCTGATATTCTCCTGATTTCTCCGCTAATGCCAAGGCTCCCAGTGACCGCAGAGCATCCCAGTTCACCTTCTGAGGTAGGGTTATACGAAGACTAACACAAGGTAGTTTCACAATAGCCTTGCACAGAGAAGTTTCCAGAATCAAAGAAACAGCTCAATAGCCAGGCCACAGATTGTTTCAGAGACCTCAGCACTAAAAGCCGTGGGTCCTTTATTTCCTGGTTCAACTGCATAGCCCATTGTCACTCACACCATCGTCATCCGCTCTCTGGGATCTTACTAAACACAGTTCAAGCTCAGAGGGGGCCATGTGCATCCTAGCGAATAACATGGCACCATGATGGCGTGTGACTTTCTGTTCCCTTCCATCAAAGGGTCAAGTTCTCAGGAAAGATGGCCAGATTGGCCACCCGCCACCAAATGTCATCTCATAGTTAGGGGATGAGAGGAGTTTGGGGGGTCAGTGCAATACAGATTCAGTCATCGGGGGACTGTAGTGTCTCTAGTAGCCAGGATGGGTGTGAGGACCACTTTATTCTTGGAGCACATCCTTAGCACATTGAACTCTCATCTTCCCCATGTTCTCTCCCAAGGGAAGCCCCCAGGGACTGTCACTCAAGTCCAGGGAAAGCCCATGGTCACACACTTACTTATCATTCACAAGCTTCCCGTGCTGGTGGATCTGGTTTTCCATCGTGAAGTTGATTGTGGCACCATGCACATGCTCACCGAAAAACACCTTCATTTTAGACTTATATTCTTCATCCTGGAAATACCGGATCATATCAGGGAACCACACCGTCAGGCCATAGTAACTGCAAGAGAGAAGGCAGAAAGTCTGAGAAGCCCCAGGGCTCATTTCTTCAGCAGCAGAATCTGAATCTATGACTTAATGTAGATCAGACTTAATGTAGTAATTCTGTTCATTATTTGAAAATACAAAGTTCATCACATTAACACATCTAAGAGACAAAAGAAAATAGTATTCTGAAATTCATTTGATTTAAAAGCTCATTTGTTACTTTAAAAAAAACTACCAATAATTATGGACTGGTGGACCCTTCTTTAACCTATAGAAAACAAATTAACTCAAAAGCCAGAAGTGTAGTAAAAGAAGGACCTACTAAAGGTGTTCCACCTAGTGTGAGGAGCAAGGCAGCATGCTCATTACCACTAACTTAACAGCTCTTACCCAACCTGGTCAGATGAGAGAAAGAAACAGGAACGGAACAAATAGCTCAGTGGATAAAGCCCTCATCATCGTGTGCCTAAAGGCTGGGTAGACAAGATGGCCCGCCTGGAGAGGTACAGTCAGGGAATCCCTAGGACAAGCTGGCTAGCTAGACTACTCAGCAAGATCCAGGTTGTATGACACCCTGCCTCAGCGAATGAGGTGGGAATAATCTGGGAAGACAGTCAACTTTCAATGTCTGGCATGCACACACATGCACGCACACACACACAGTATAAAAACATACCGGCATACACCACATTTATACATGAAACAAACACAGAAATATGAAATTGTAAAAATATCTCTTTTTGAATACCATAGTTTATACCCTAAACCCTAAGATGTCAACTCAAAGCAATAGAAACATTAGACTAACTAAAAAGGATGCTCTATTCTATTGATGTCAAGAAAAGCACACATGGAGGAGAGCTTACTAGTGCCTAAAATATTTCTGATGGCTTTATCGCTTTTGACCCTTGAATCACATATCCATGAATCTAGTCCACTGACAAAACAGTCCTATCGTAAAGTGTCCTGCATACAGGACTAGACATCATGGCACTCTTTACAAGAGCAAAAATCTGGCAACTCCCAGGAGTCTAGAAAGGGAGCCTTGATTAATGATGGGTGATGGGGTAGTGTGGGGTACGACCCAGACATATCATTCCATACAAAGAAGGAAAGTCCAGGTTAGGTAGCACATGCCTGTAATTCCAGCACTTAGGAGGTGGAGGCAGGAGGATCAGGAGTTCAAGGACACTCTCAGCTACATTGTGAATTTCCTGTCAGTCTGGACTACATGAATCCTATCTCAAAGCAAGGAAAGAAAAGCAAGGAAGAAAAGAAAGAAAGGAGAAAAGAGAGAAGATGGAGAGAAAAGGGAGGGAAGCAAGCAAACAAAATGCTGGTTGATTGGTGTGGACTGATATTCAGAAAATATAACTGAATACAATGAGCAAATGCAAAATGTTTTCCTTCGAATAAGAAGAAAGAAACATCTGCACATTGTACATACACATAGACCTTGGGAAGAAGCTACATACATACATAGACCATGGGAAACAGTTACATACATAGACCACAGACCATGAGAACATCTACATATATACAGACCTTGGGAAACAGCTACATACATACACAGACCTTGGGAAATGGCTACATTTATACATAGATCTTGGAAAGCATCTCTCTATATACATAGGCCTCAGGAAATATTTACATATGTACATACACCTTAGGAAACTCCCATATATACATAGACATTTGGAAACACCTACAGGTATCTGCGTACATTTGCTTACATTTGTTTTTAAAAAAAAGGGAACACTGGAGTGATAAACAGGAAATAAAAGATGATTTATAGTAGAGGCAGAAGGGAGTGGGTGGAAGAGGTGGGAGTGGAGGCAAGATTTCCCTAACGTTCCAACTTTTGAAATGTATTACCTATTCAAGTAAATTAAATTCAACATAAATATAAATGAAGCCCACTTTTAAATTGCCGGTGAGTTGGCTCTTAGTGCGCACCACATCTGACTTCTGAAATGTTGAAACTGAGTAACTTGAGAGTAGTGGGGTCAGTCTTCCTCTATATTCAAACAGGTTTGAGTCTATCCCTTCCATCCAGGTACTGAATGGCATTAGATTTGCCCATATTCACCCCATAATCAAAGAGATCACTAGAGCCCATTGCCTCTCTGGGGTTAAGGGGGTCATAGGCTATAGAACAAAATCTCATGGATCTAAGTTTACAATCTTGCTAACTGAGCCCTGTGTAGCAGCTACCCTTTATGCACACAGCTGAACAGCTCTATGCATTGTACGTGCTCTCCAGAGCCCCCCTAGGGAGCAAGATGATGCTGTCTGAAGCCAAGAACTGTCTCGGGTGCCAGCCTGCAGTTTAAGACCAGAGCCACTTCCAGCTTTTTGTATTTGTTTTTCTGTATTGTTGGGCACAGTATGGCAGGAGCTGAAACTTTAATCAGACATCAGCCTTCAGGAAAGTACAGGCATCTTCAGCTTGGGGGGTGAATCCAAGTGAGTGAAAACCAACAGACCAGACTCACTTCCTTAGTCCGTAACAGGAAAGGAACTGCCATCTGTCTACTGAAACAAAGAGAAATGTTGGCTCAGGGGCTTCTGAAAAAAGGGCCATTGGTTTTTTAACAAAAAAAAACAGAAGCTCAGTAATTAACAATTATAGCTAACAGTAACAATCAGTTCACAAATGATAATCAGTGCTTACTTGAACTCTTCTAAAGGGGAAAGTGTTGGGATTAAGTGGGGAGGGGAAAGAGGAGAAGATGATGATGATATCGAGGTGATACATGTTACCGTTAGCTTGATTATTTCGTGACGCTTATGTATATTGAAGAATTCAGTTGTACACTCTAAACATACCCGTTTCCTATTTGCCAGTTATGCCTCAGCATGGACAGAAGAGAAAGCTCAAAAGAGTCAGCCTCTCCTTCTTTCGGACTCTTGTTTAGTCCACAGGAAGTCTTCAGGCATTCTGCAATCCCAGCAAGAGTAGCCTGTGGCTGGACCGCCTCCTCCTCCTGACTGCTCTGAGGATTCTTGCTGGCCTAAGGGAGGTCTCTGTTCACAGAAGCCACTAGACAGGGTTGCTTGTGACATGTGGCCCAAAACATCCACTCTGATGCCAACTGCACTTGGCCAATTTATAATCCTCCATCTACAAACCAGGCTGCAGGGGGACTGACAGGAGGTAGATCTTACCTTAACGCCATGGTGAACCAGACCACCGCCAGAATCAGGGTGTTCATCCTGTAGGGCCCCATCACACAGTACAGGGCATTGTCCCAGACCTAAAACCCATACCAGAGAAGGACAATTAAAGCCAGGGACTGGCAACAGAGAGAGCATAGCCCTCAGATTTGCTAATAAACTAAGACATTACAGAAGAAGAGGGCAGCCCACCCTCTCCTAAAGGAAGAAGCCTTGTCTACATAACAAGACAAGTCCATCCCTTCTTTCTGGCTAACATTGAACATTAACAAACCTGTAATTTTCCTTCCCCCTCCCCCAGGAACATGGAATTTGGGTACATGTGACCAAAAGCACACCAAGTTTGGGTTCCAAAGCATTCAGTAAACTGTAGCAATCAGTTCCACCCCCCACCCCACCCCNCCACCTCCACCCCACACCCCATGGGCAGAGAAACACTTTAAATGTTTATTTACCATAAAGCATGAACCCACTGAGTCTCATTAGAAGCTAGCTGACTACCCTACTCAACAACTGGCTTGATCCTTGCCTGAAAGACCTGTGGCAAAATGGAATCACTGTTTATGGTTCCTTTCCAAAGTCACTTAAAATCCCAGAGTCATTTATTTTTGTCACGTCTTCCTTGCTGTGGGTTACTTAAAGAGAAGTTTCTGGAAAGAAGGAGGCTTGCTTAGGCTATCAAAACCAGAAAGAACAGCATCTCTAGGCACAGTGCAAGTTTGGAGGAGGCCTTTCATGGAGCAGACACCTTCCTCGGGGCTGCCTGCTCTCTGTATGTTGCCTTAGTTTAAGGATGCTTGTGACATCTTTCTTCTTCACCCACTGAAATAACAGACTCTTATGAAACCAGGTGCATGTTTACAGGGTGTGTACCTGTTTGAAAATGGTCATGAACCTGACCAACCAGCGCTGGTACCAAGTTCCGGTTGAACTCTGGATCTCAATGAATTCGTCCATTTGCTTGGGTGTTTTGATGTGAGAAACCTGGAAAACAAAGACAGATGTGGCTATCTCAACAACATTTCTCTTTAATTGTTTTCTTTTCAATGTTTACTTTAGTGCAATTGACTTTATTGAATTATTTAGTATTCAAAAAGTGTTTGCCTATACCCTAGTTATGATTTTTAATCAAAGATTTGCATGAGAGTGAACCTTCCCACATGGATATGTCTGACTGCAAGCAAAATGAACTAGAATTTTCCCAGTAAATCAGGCCAATCAAGCCATTGAGAAATATTTATTACCAGGATCATAATATATTGACTAATTGAGATGGTGTTGCCTTAAAATTCGCCCTTGTATATGAGTGGGTATAACCATCACAGAAGTTTGGAATACAGCCTGGCTACAGTGTCAGGGAGAGATGCTGCTACTTAAGAAGTTTTAAAAACCCAACAGAATAAGAGGAATCGCAGTTGCCATGACATCACAGCTTCCTTGGTACAAATGAGTTTTGGAGTCAGGTAAAGTGTTTTCCGCTCAAGGACATGAAAACATGGGAAGTCCAACACAATCAACCTCACTCACTAAAACAGAGACTTTCAAGAAACATGATCTTTAAATCAACCATTGGATTGCAGACCTAGTGAGTACTAAGGAGGCTCCTGACCATGCAAACCACTTTAGTGGAGTTATCCAGGTCCACAAGGCAGACATTCCCCCCCAAATTCGCAGGACCAGAAGAGGGGTGTGCTCAAAAAAACTCAGAAACATCCTCTAAGAAAGCACTTGAATAGATAGAAAACAGATCCAAGTTCTCCATCTCTTTCTTCAGCCAATGAACTGAGAGTGTGAAGATGTGTAAGGGAAACACAGATGGAGCTGGGCAGCCTTCAGGATGACCAGGCGCCTGCTCAACAATGTGCTGACAATAACATTTGTGCAGTCTGGGCCTCCCGGCTGCACAGCCTTGAAAAATGCTCTTTGTTCTGGGGTTAGCCCGGGAAACTGGGCAAGTGTCACAGGAGTCTCAGCAGAAGGACTCGGCAGAAGCAGATGGAGCAGGCCTTCAAATCCTGTAACCCCATGGACATCACAACACCAGCTACCGCCAGAGGAGGCCAAAGGGAAAGGGTGCCACCGGGTTAGAAAGCCCCTTAATAAATCATACTCCAAATCACCAAAGTAGTCACTGTGGTGTAAATTTTCTTTGCTTTGCTCCTTGGGGAAATAACACCCTGTTCCCAGCCCTGGAGAGTGGGCGTGTTGATTTGAAGCATGAGTGCTGTAATTTACAATTAATTAGAACACTCTCTTTGGTGCCATGGAGAACAAACAGCATATGGCCTGTGTTCCTGTTTCTCCTGCACAACACAAGCTCTTAGCAGAATGCTCCAAGGTCCTGACCCTCCAGGGGTTTGTCTGCCGAGAAAGCTTCTGGCTGTGGCTGTCTGAACACGTGGGAAGGCATATCAGAGCTGTAAAACTCGGGTCACTCGGGGGTTGGGCACTCAGCCTCACAGATTCAAAGCTGACCTGCTTAGGCTGCACTGTGAGTACTTAGGGGACACACAGGAACCAGCTGGTGGCCCTGTCCCGTGGGCTGAGTGTGCACCACCTACTAATGGCCAAGGTCAGCCCAACTGCCTGAGGTCAGTCACCTCTCTGTTCCTCCTTCCTTTTTTCTTCCCCTCCCCTCCCCTTCCCCTTTCTCTCTCTTCTTTCCACCTTCTCCTCCCCTTCCTCCCCCTCCCCTTCCTCTTTCACTTCCCTTCTTCCCTCTTCCCATCTTTCTTCCCTTCTCTTTCCCTCTACCCTTCTTCCCTCTCTCTCCCTTCTTTCCTCTTTCTTGGACTATCTAGTTATTCACTACAGCAAGCTCATGACCAACAAGGCAGTTTGGAACACCGAGCCTTTCAGTTCCACTTCCCAGTTAGGCAAAAACCACTAAAAGCAGATATGAGGCCTCCGGTCTAGGTGGTGGCATAGGTGTTGGGGTGAGACACAATTCCATCTCAGATGCAGAAGCATCTGAGAGCCTGGTGCATTTCTCTCTGTGGACTTTCTTCCCAGTGTGCTCCCATCCCTGACATAAAGAGCGGTCCTGACGTGAATGGCTTAGTTTGTACCTTTAGATGTTGGAGTGCTTGCTGCTTATATCATTTGACTTCCTCGAAGGAGTAGAGAAACTAGCAGAACATTCCAACATCTCCCTGAGAAAGCTTTCCCCTGAACTCCCACAGCAGAATCCCAACCACCTCAGGGTTGGAGCTGCAGACTCACAAGTCACTTTCTGTTCAGATAAAAGTCTAATTGTAAATGTGCCGGAGCTTATCTCTTTGCTCTTTCTCAACTGAGAATGTGGGATCACTTTTCTACAAAGGACAGCCAGTCTTACAAGCCAAGCTAGTTTTTCAGAAGTATTCTTACAGAAGCCATAGTCTGGTTGCCCTGGGACAGGCTTCTGTGTGAAAGGCGACCAAGCATAAGAACATACACACATACACACACACAAACACACACGCACATGCACACGCACACACACACGCACATGCACACACGCATGCACGCACAGACACGGGTTGGAGAGGAACTTTCTATCATGACACCTCTTAGGAGAGTCCGTAGTTGTGATAAATCGTTATCATCAGCTTTTTAATAACATCACTAAATTCACAAATGCTTGCTGCAGGTGGCTGTCTGGATGACATGTGCTCCACACCAGGTGATGCGGTCCAAAAGCCACTGCAGCTGAGATGGATTCAGAGAGCGGAGGCAGAGGGAGAGAGAGAGAGAGATGGAACGGTCTCCCAGGATGTACTAGGAGCTTATTCTTGCCCAGGCTGTCAGACAGGGCAGGGTGGGAACTGCAGAAACGATGGCCTAGGCAGGGAGAATGCCCTAACGCCTGGCTTCCGCAACTGTAGCCCACCTGGGTACCACAGTCCACAGAGAGTGTGTGGCTAGAAGACTGGGGAGACCGCTGACCCTTCACATCTTCATCTGGAGCATTTCTGTTGTTTGTGCTTCACAATAAATTTTAGTAACGAAAGGACTGGTCCCATAAAAGAACAAGGGAAAGTATCTAGGAGAACCAACAGAAGTAATGGAAGGGAAGAGAGAAGGGGAGTGGGGAGGATGGGGGTGTTGCTAATATATACAATATGTGTGCTTATAAAGATTTTAAATTAAAAGTAAATTCAAATGCTTATTATTTAAACTAATTTAGGAGCATCAGAACTGGGCCAACATGCCATTAAGCAGTTTTCTATAAAGACTGTAATGAGATAACTTATGCAAAATATGTCATAACATTTTTCGTAACTGTTAATATTTTATAATACTCCAAAGCAGGCACTGTTTCGGGTGCTTTGTCTAACCGCTGTAATAACTGTCTTCACAGACACATTGTCTTCCTTTCCCATGAGGGAACCTGTGTGCTATCACATGCTGCTGTCTGGGAATCCAGAGCTTTAAGCAGCACAATATAACAAGGAGACATTAGGGGATGGGAGTTAGGTGGGTGCTCATGCAGGAGGGCTTCTCGGAGGAAGCGGATTGGAAGTGGGTCTGAAAGGACCTTCTAAGTGCAGGTGTGAAGAGCTGCCTGTAGCAAGGCTTACTTGTGTTTGGCTACAAAGCATGGCAAACAGACGCACAGATCTCTCTGTAAGGGGCCTCTTCGTGGAAATGACCACTTCCTGGTTCCTAAACCCAGGCTATCAGCCAGTGGTGATAGGTAGGGAAAAGATGGGCAGCTTGCTACTAATGGATTTGAGGGGTAACAGGACTCTGACGAGATGTAACTTGAGAATCCATCTCAAGGTTGTATTTAAGCATGTATATGTATGTATGTAACAACAAATAATTTTTAAAAAGTGGCCATGAATTTGAAAGAGAGCAAAGAAGTCTATATGAGAGGGTTTGGAGGGAGAAAAGGGGATGGGTGTGTGTGATTATATTATAATTCCCCAAATTAAAATGAATAATAAAAGTCAATACCAGTTGAGCCAGTAATTTCATCTCTACAGAGCATGACAGGAAAGGAGCTACGTGAATGAGAAGATTCATCACAATGATATTTATAGAAACAAGGCAATAAAGAGTGCAAATGGACCTCTGACATTAGGGGCATGTTGAAAACAGTGTTAATGCTCTGAGCATTGACATTCGTTAAAATGATGGCATCATCCATTAAACAGACTATGAGAGGCTAATGGAGAGAAGCAATGGCTCTGAAGACTACTATGAGGCAGCACTGAAAACGATAGTGCACACTGCCAAATACAACACACAAATCTTCATGTGTGCTGTTGTTCAGAGGAATTCAGGTAGTCCTAAATTCACTCATTTTCACTTTGTTGCAGGGGTGACTTTTGCCTGCAGCTGTGTCTGTGTGTGCACCACACGCATGCCTGGTGCTCACAGAAGCCAAAAGAGGGGATCAAATCAATCAGTAGAGGTACAACTGAAGTTACAGTGACCTATCATGTGGGTGCTGGAAATGAAACCCTAGTCCTCTGCAAGAACAGCAACTGCTCTTAACCATTGAGCCATCTCTCCAGCCCCATAGTTCTGTGCGTGTGTGTATGCTTGTGTATGTGTGTGCATGCATATGTGTGTGTATGAGTGCATGTATATATGCGTATATGAGTGCATGTGTGTGTGCATGCATATGTGTGTATGTGTGCATGTGTATGTGTGTGCATGCATGTGTGTATGAGTTCATGCATATGCGTGTGTGCATGGATATGTATGTGTATGTATGAGTTCATATGTATGTGTGTGCATGCATGTGTACATGTATGTGAGCGCATGTGTGTGTATGAGTGCATGTGTGTGTATGAATGCATGCGTACGTGTGTGTGCATCCATGTGTACGAGTGCATGCATACGTGTGTGCATCCATGCATACGTGTGTGTATGAGTGCACACGTATGTGTGTGTATGAGTGCATGCACACGTGTGTGTGCATGTGTATGTGTGTATGAGTGCATGCATATGTGTTCATGCATGCATATGTGTGTGAGTACATGCGTGTGTGTGAGAGTGCATGTGTATGTGTGTGAGTGCATGCATATGTGTGTGTATGAGTGCGTGTCTGTGTGTGTGCATGTGTATGTGTGTGTGCATGCATGCGTATGTGTGTGTATAAGTGTATGCATATGTGTGTGTATGAGTGCATACATACATGTAAACAGCAGAGGATAACTCCCAGTAGTCAGTTCTCTCCTGCCACCTTGTGGGATCCAAGGATTCCACTCAAGTCATCAGGCCGTATGCTAGCCCCTCTACCCATGGAAACATTTTGCCATCTTGCCAGCCCTAGTTAGTTTTTCTTTCTGTTAAAAATTTTCTAATAGCATTACCTAAGGAAAAATCTAGAAAGACAGCCACTAAAGTGCAAAGACAATGCTGAGGAGATGCTAGTCAGTGGAGTGCTTGTTGCACACACATGAGGACCCGAGTGTGACTCCCCAGAGCCCACAGTAAGAAAGCTGTATGTACCCTTATCATCCCAATGCTAGGGAGGTAAAAATCAAGTGGATCCCTGAGGTTTGCTGGCCGTATAGCCTAAATTGCTTGTCGAGATCCAGCTAAAAGTGAGAAACCCTGTCTAAACACAAAAAAACGAACAAACAAAAATGAACAAAGCAAGGTGTAAAGTGGCTGAGGAAGACAGCGAGGTTAACCTCTGACCTCCACATGTACCCACACAGCCATACATACATATGCACCTCCTCCACACATATATACAAGCAAAATGCAAAGAATAACTCTAATGAAGAGCTCTTCCAGCTATAAAAGTGATAGAAATATTCAACGAATGCTCTTCTTTCAACAAAGTTGATGTTCCATGAAACACACAGTGGCAAAGTGCCTCGTTGGTCCAGACTAGCACACTCACCGTGAACACCTTCTCAGGGGTCCCCTTAGCCCTCATGTCAAAGTGCCTCGTTGGTCCAGGCTAGCACACTCACCGTGAACACCATCTCAGGGGTCCCCTTAGCCCTCATGTCAAAGTGCGTTGTTGGTCCAGGCTAGCACACTCACCGTGAACACCTTCTCAGGGGTCCCCTTAGCCCTCATGTTGGTGTCATGGACTTGCTTGAGAATCATCCAGGCTTCATCATGTTTGCCCATCTGAAAATCCAAAGAAAAATAGGGACATGAAAGTTCATGGCTGAATATGCCTTCTTTTTGTTGGGATGGGAAGCCTACACCCCTAAACAGTGCACCAGGTCTGCAGTATTGGACATGGACCCATTAGCCATAGGGGACAACCATGGCACCCTACAGCAAGTCCCCAGCCTGTGTGGGAAAGAAAACCAGGTTGTGACTTCAAGGGGTAAATGGCACGTTATTATCATTATGAATAATTACTGTCGAGTTGAGTGGATCATGGTGTGACATGCCCCTCACTAGTGAGACAAAGCAGAAAAGTAATAGATTATGTGTGAGGTCCTAAGTACTACCCCGACCCTGGACATGCACTACAGAATGGCCTCATTTAAGGAAGGCTACTGCAGATGAAATTAGTTAACATTAGGTCATCATGGAGTAGGATGGGCTCCCAACTAAGTATAACTGGAGTCCTTGTGCAGAATAGGGAAAGCTCCTTGTCTGCCAAGTTTCAGAGGGAGCCCAGCCCTGCTGGTGCCCTCATTTGGGGCTTCTCCTTTATGGAACTTGGAGATCAATTCGTTGAAGTGCCTCCCTGCTGCTTTCGTACAGCATCCATAAGAAATGTGTAGATGAAGGACGCAGTTTGCAATGGTTAAAAGCTGCCTGCTACGTGTGACTACTAAGTGAGATGGAAGAGAGAACTCATCATGAGTCACCATTGCAGAGATCAATAGAGGCTGATGTGGGGACTGAGGCTGTGGGAGACTGAGTGCAGTCCCCCAAGACCAGCTGCCACTGCCTGAACATGGCAGGCCCAAGAGACAGATGTCAGAGCTGAAAGACACTGAGATCATCAGAAGCTTTCCAGTAGGTAAAGGCCCTACAGAGCTAAGAGTCTTAGAGACCCTGGGACAGTGACAAGATTTACCAAAGAGCTCACTAGGGCCACACGGGTGGGGGGACAGCTTGTGAAAACATGAAGGATCTCTCCTATCCAGGACTCTGTGAGGAGGTGACCATGAGGTAGCCTAGGAACTGTCCCTTCTATCCTGAGAGAGGGTCCCCTCCTGTTTCACCATGAGCTTCAACCTGTCACCATCACCAAGAGGAAGGGCACCAGATTTAGTGATAAGCAAGGTCGTGAACAAGGACAAATGCAGCAAGCAACAGGGAGAGAACATGCAGCTGGGGACTGAGTGACTAAGGCCAGGTCTCCCGCAGCCGCTGAACACTCACCTCCAGCAGGAACCTGGGGCTTTCCGGCATGAACTTCAATGCCACCATGGACACGGTGCAGGGCAGAGCACAGACAATGACAAACACTCTCCAGCTGTGGAAGTGGTAATTGGTCCCCATGCTGAAGCCCCATCCTGGAAAGAAGCAGAAGGTTTGTGGAATAGGCTTCCCCATGGTAGATGAAATGGAAGAACTAGGTCTCAAGGACACGCAAGCCTTTTGGAAGAAGCTGCCGAAAAATGCAGGCTCCCCGGTTGTCTGGGATGAACTGGAAGTCTGCATTTTGACAAACCCTAAACCCTGGGCCTACCCGACACTTACAGAACCTTATATATAAACAAATAGAAACAACAACATCTCTCTGTTGAAGAGAGAAAAAGGATTCTATGAGCCAGGGAGGGGTGGTCAAGGTCATGACAGGGGAACCCATAGAGACAGCTGACCTGAACTTGTGGGAGCTCATGGACTCAGGACTTACTGCTAGGGAGCTTGCAAGCTCACTGTACGAATGTGACAGTTGTGTAGCTTGGTCTGCTTGTGGGACTCCTAGCAGTGGGATCAGGACCTGTCCCTGTCACTCGAGCTGGCTTTTGGGAACCCATCCCTCATGCAGGGCTGCCTGGCAGGGGGAGGTGTTTGGTCCTGCCACTGCTTGCCATGCTTCACTGACTCCCATGGGAGACCTGCCCCTCCTGAATGGAGATGGAGGAGGAGATGATGGGAGGCAAGATAAGAGTTGGGGGAAGGGGAAGGGAGTGGAGGAGGGAGGGGAAACTGGGAGGTAGGTAAAATAAATGAAAAAAATTAGTAAGAATTAAAAAAAGATAAAGGAAAGAAATAAAGAAAAACAACATCCCATCAAACATGGGGTGCATGCTTATAATCTCAATATTCAGTTGGCTGAGACAGGAGAATTACTACAAGTCCAAGGTCAGCCTGGGCTACACGGTAAGACTTTATCTAAAACAGAAAGAATCAGTATCAGTGACTTATTTTTATCTCTATCTTTTATTTTTTCTTTGACAGGGTCTCATATAGCTCAACTTGGCCTGGAACTCACTATGTAGGTAGTCAAGGATCACCTTGAACACCTTTATCTAAAATATTTATTTGTTTTTATTTTACATTCATGAGTGTTTTTGCTTGTGTGTATGTATGTGCATCACATGCAAGCCTGGCACCTAAGGAGGTCAGAAGAAGGTATCAGATACCCTGGAGTTGCGTATGGTTGTGAACCACTAGGAGGGTGCTGAGAATCCAACCCTGGTCTTAACTGAACCATCTCTCCAGCTCTAACCATGAACTTCTGACCCTCCTGCCTCTGCCTCCCCAAAACTGGGATCACAGACATATACTACCATATCCAGTTTATACGGTGCTGGGGATAGATTCAGGCCCTTGTGCATGCTGGACAAACACTGTCCTAACAAAGCTACATTCTAAGCCCTGTATAGACTTTGGATTTTGAGTGAACAAGCTGTTAATTGTTTACAGATTAAGCTGTTAACAGATACCCTACTGGCACACCTCCACAAACCTTGGCCTAGAAGGCATTCTCGCTGGATGCCTGTTGTCTCAGTTTTCTGTCCTGCCCGGTTGCCGTAGTTGTTAAGTCCCAAAGAAATCACACAGAGGTCTATATTAATCATAAACTGATTGGCCCATTAGCTCAGGCTTCTTATTAACTCTTATAACTTACATTAGCCCATTATTCTTATCTGTGTTAGCCATATGGCTCAGTACCTTTTTCAGCAGCGTAGGTACATCTTGCTTCTTTTGCATCTGGACAGGACTGCAAGGAGAGCTTCCCTCTTCCCAGAATTCTCCTGTTCTCATTGACCAGCCTCTACTTCCTGTCTGGT